>PNEQ01069832.1:0-31007 GCA_003012365.1 Medauroidea extradentata | reverse complement strand
AGAATAATATTGAGTAATTTTGTACACCCTGTAACAGAGGCGGAACAAAAAGGAACGAGTCAGAAGGGTTCTGAGGGGTGGAGACTGCAGTAACCGGTGGGAGGTGCGTAGACATTGGAAAGTTGGTAGGGGACACGGCCAGAATAGGGGAAGTACAGCGGGCAAGATTCCTTCACGGGCAACTGAGACACCCCCGACCACAGTTGGAGTAGTGTCTTGTACAGTGAAGGTGGTACAACATCGTTTATAATTAAGCCGTTCACTTGGGTAGAACGCACCGATATGATGCTGGCGTACGGAGCAGCTCATGGAAACAGCCGTGCCACGCGTCGTATTTATCAAGAGCGACACCCAAACCGACGAGTTCCACATCATACCACGTTCTTGTCAATTAATCGGTGACTGCGGGAGTATGTATATTTTACTAGGGCTGACGGGCAGGGTCGTGGTCGTGCTGTGAGGACGCCTGTCTTGGAGGGAAGGATATTACGTCAAGTAGAGGATAATCCAGATACCAGCCCTCGTGACATTGCACGCAGATTACGAACGAGTCAAGCAACTGTGTGGCGTGTGCTTCACGGTGATTCACTACGCCACTAACATCGTCAAAATGTACAGGTAATGGGACCTCGTGACTACCCACAACGCTTGCAGTTCGCCACACGGTATCTACAACAATGTCAAGCAGAGCCGCAGTTCGCGGAAAACATAATTTTCACCGACGAGGCGTGCTTCACGCGAAATGGTGTGTTTGCCTCGCGTAATATGCATTTGTGGGATGCAACAAATCCTAGAGGCACGTTTCAACGTGGGCATCAGGAACGATTCCAAGTAAACGTACACTGAGAGAAATAATTCTTTCATTATACAAAATATATTTGTTTGGGTGATGTTTGCATCAGCTAAACAATATTTTGTTGTTGAGACCAATTTTGGAGTGCTCCAAACAAATTTAATTATTTCCATCGACCAAATTAATCATTTAAACACACTTTGTTTGTGCCAAACCTATGTTTGGTTACTAATAGGACGTCAAAGAAATATTTTATGCAAACAAACAACATGTTACAACTTGTCGACAAAATAATATTGTTAATCATAAGTGATGTGCTTTGAACCAACAATTTTTTTTTTCGATGGACTAAATGATTTTATTGGTGAAAGTAAATCCATTTGGTTGACTTGCGGAAGATGGCAAAATGGCGTGCGTGAGCGACAAGATGGCGAACACTGTATACCTCAACTTTCAAAAAGTTTGTGCTACAAGTAGGATGTCTTAACTCTTAATCAGCATAATTCAAGTATCTTAATTTTAGTTATAACAATTTCAAAGTGGTTAATTCGATCGATCACAAAAGAAAATGCTATAAACTTGAAAAAAACCGCAGCTGCACGTCCCGTTCTTTGTGCTGCGGTGCGCGGTAATAATTTGGTAATATTATTTGACGTCATTTACCTTTTCGCAGACGGCAAACAAACGTGTTTGAAAATATAGCAGTACAATCGTAATTTAATATTAGGCCCAACTATTCCTATACGAATAATAATCCCAATATCTCAGAAGCATTCATAGCTGAGTTAGTTATTTCATGAACAGAAAGAGGCAAGTGAAGGGATAATGGATCCTAACGCGGCCCGTCCATACGACATTTTTTTAGGCCATAAAATAAAAAAAAATTAAGTTAATAAAATATAGTTTTCAGTTTTTTAAATATTGCATGTGCGTTTCGTATGTCCAACGAAATATTTTATGACCAACTAAACATTTGGTACTGCTAACAAAATTCAGCTATTTGCCTCAAACAAATCGAGGGGACAAAATAATTTGGTACGAGCAAACAAATACTTGCCCCTATACAAACAAATGATTTGGTTAACTCAAACAAATTTTGTTTGCACCAACAAAATTTTTTCTCAGTGTATGGGCAGGAACCATCCAGAACTATTTGATTGGACCATACATTTGGCCTGGACGATTAACTGATAATGTTTACTGCATTTTCCTGGAGACAGCACTACTAGAACTATTAGAGGATGTTCCACTGGCTGAAAGAAATGTTATGTGGTTTCCACATAATAGTGCGCCAGCCCATTTTGGTGTAGGTGTGCGCGATTATTTAAACACGAAGTTTACAGGCCATTGTATAGAGCGCGGAGGGCCAGTAAAGTGGCCGCCACGTTCACCAGATCTCTCTGTGCTCGACTTCTTGTGGGGCTACATGCGTTCACTTGTTTATGAGACTACAGTGAACATCATAGAAGAACTCATTGGCCGGTTTTCTGTCGCCGCAGGCCACATCGCAGATAGACGTAGGATATTTTCCCGCGTGCGGCTGTAAATGACACGAGATGTACTCTGTGCATTGACGTCAATGTTGGACATATTGAGCATTTATTGTAAGCAACTTATCAGTACACGTTATAACACGGCTTTGTCTGCAGTAGGGTTATTAATTGTGTTTGATATGTGTATTATGATTATTTTAGTTAGTTGGTGTAATTAAACTGCACAGTAGTTGTCAATAAATGTGTAGACGATATTTGTATGATAACTAGTCAATTGTCATGAGATTCTCGCTACCATTAAAATAACTAGAACTGACACACGATGTTGCGTATCATGTTTTACTTTTGGTGGCTACATGTTGTGTAGCAATGGTGTTCGGTGTTATACAACCATGATTGCGAATGTTCTCGCACACCATTTTAACTTTACGAGGCTGTATTGCAATATCTACATGATCAAAAATGTTACTACAGTAAAGATTTCTTAGAAAATTGATTTGCTGCATTACTAAATATTTAAATTTATCAGTTTGGTGATGGAAAGTGTCTCGTGAACGACAACAAAACCGCACCGAGTTACGTAAACTAAGTAATAAATGGAACTTGTTTTGAGGTCTGTTGGAGGCATTATCTGACCAGTTTATGAGAATAATCACGTTCATAAAACGGATCATATTAAATAAATAAATTTCGTTGCAAGCACGCAAAGTATGATTGATACTGCCTGACAACTCTTTTCTGGGGCATAGCCAGTCGTATGCTGACATCCCACTTCGCCTCTTTCAGTAACGTTGTGACACATTATTTGAACATTAATTACTTCTCCAAAATGGCAGTTATAAGTCCAGTACTGCCAATAAATGCCTTCAATGTGTGTGAATGTTTACGTGTTTGTATCGTTAATATGCCATTGATAACATTCGTATCATTTTTCAGTTGTTGAGTGGGATAATCTCGAGGTGAATTACTAATCGACGAAAAAAATAATAACATAATGCTGACTAGAAGTGATAAATAAATGCGCACTTGTTTCCTAAAAGTTGAACACTCCCTCCAGTGAGGTAGTATTGTATTATTTTTGCTACGTATAATACCATGTTTTTCTTAAAAAAAAAAGTACTGAAAAAATGCTAAGATAAATGTATGTACCTAATAAAAATTAATTATTTATTTACTACAAATAAACACGATTTTATTTTGCAGCGTACGTGCGTGAATCTTCAATAGCGCCACGACCCCGCTGGCATCTGGGTCGCGTTAACTTACCTGCTCCTCGGAAATACTCGGGAGCATTCGTTAATCCTCGGCGGTTGCGTAAAAGCAATATTACATATTATTCATGTTAATGCTTCCTAACAAAACTGTCCTTAATTACAGCGTACACAGTAATCTAAACTAATTGTTACAGGAGACGGTGATAGGAGGTGAGTTGTCTGGTTCAGTCACCGAAGCTGAGCGAATGGCCCTGAGCATTTCCGAGGAGCGAGTAAGTTACCACGACCAAGGCGCTCAGGCGACTGTCTCAATTACACCGTGACACGATATAAGGCAAAGAGAACCATGCATATTTTCATTTATTTAACCTCATATCAACTGCAGGGTCTGTTTTATGTATAGTAACCAAGGGAAATTCATCAACCACAATTACTTAAGATTTTAAAATCTATTAGTATTTTTATGTTACATTTTTTAAATTTATGCATATAAGTAATTTTGTTTGCAAATTATTTATATTATTCTTTATCAACGGATATTTTCAGTTACCAAAAGTGCAATTACAATATAGTTTCGGATTACACACTACATCAGAAGTCGGCGTGCAATAACTGTTAATATTACGTTTACCACTGAAGAAATAATGCGTTTAACTGGCCAACCAGCAATTTTTCCTTTGTACCCAACACATTGCTCTAGTTAATCTTCGCTGGCCAATATACCACGTAACAATTTAATATTCATTGCAAAATGTTCAAATTGTACTCTCATACACTACACTGGTTATTTTTATAGTTTGTTTAAATACACACGTATTTGTGCATGTGTATTAAGTAGTTGTCCACAGCTTACTCCAACAACAGGTCTGCGACAGGAAGGCGGAGTGGTGTGGCCACTAGAAATACGATTCCTTTGGACAAGCTCATCTGCTGGTGGATCGGTTAAAAAATGATCTTGCGTCTTGGTCTTTGTGTAGTCTAGAGCACATGGCCCCACTGAAACATACACAAATCAAATTAAATACGTTACAAAGAAAAATAAAATTTGTTTTTAAATTTTAATATATTTTATAATTTCAAGAAATATTTAACCGATTCCTATAAGATTTTACATATATATTAGTCACGTCACCTTACTACATGCGGTGTACCCAGTTTTATGAAAATCTGACACGTATCTTTATCAATTTGTATGCGTTGAAAAAAATGTTCCAATTACAATGACCTTGAAAACATGAACATTATATGAACCAATTACGTAAAATTCACGTCAGCTTACTAAATACTATACGCCTAGCATATTTGATGAAATTCTGAAAAATGTTTCAAAGATCATATCTCGTATGTCTAAAACATGTTCGAATTTCGACCGTTATGAAAATATATACGTAGAACGAAAGAACGAGCTAAATATATAAACATAACGCCACTTTAATTACAAGTCTATGTCGACTTATTAAAATAAAAAACACACACATATATATATATATATATATATATATATATATATATATATATATATATATATATGAGTGTGTGTGTGTGTATTCTTGTGATGTCAATTACGTGATTCAAACGTGTCACTTTTGAAGTTATAACGTGGCATGAAGAAAACGTGATAAAATCCACAGTCAACTTGTTAAGTATTGTTTGTTCATCAATTTTAATGAAATTTTTTAATTGCTTCAAACGATTTATTGTGTGTTTAATGAAGATATGTTCAAATTGCCACTTCTTTGAAAATGTCCAAGGCATGAACTAAATACATGAATCATGTCACTTCACTAATAATTGTCGATGTACTGAGTTAAATAAAATTTGGAAAAATAATTCCTAAGATTTCTTGTGGTATCATAAATGTTTAAATTGACCCTGTTTTAAAAAAAACACGAGGAAAACATATAAAAGTCAAATAATCAAACAGAGTACTACATGTGAACGGATTTTGTTGGAACTATAATATATATTTCTGAAGATATCGTGTACGATGTACAACAATTTAAACCCCCCCTTTCACCAATAGAAAACAAGGCATGAACAAAATGCTTGAAAGATAAGTAAGTTTACTAAGTATTACGTGTGTACCACTTTTAATGAAATTCGGTCCACGTGTCCAAAATTTGTTAAGGGCGGACACACACACACGGTCACACACATGAGCAAACATACAAAATAAGGTGATCTCACTTTTTCAGAAAGTACGCTAAAAACGTGAACACATAACACACAAATACGTTGACAGACACATTAGAAGAATGGAATTAAGTTCCAAATATTTAAGTAAATTTAAGATTACATGTTACATTGCACAGTAATTTTATTAACACGACCATATAATTTTATTAAAATAAATTAATGATTTTGAATACAAGTTTACACTGAATACTACAAATAAATTAAGTAGGCTTAAAACATTTCATGTATTGTTCAAATACTATATATGTATGTGTGTTTAGTTATTGAATATTTTAAATTTTAATTTTAAATTTCAGCAATTTTTTAATACAATTTTTTCTTTTTGTTTTTATATAGGAGACGACTTAGCCTACAACATCGTTATTCACTGTAATTTTTTTCAGTTTGATATGTGTATTGGTTTTTGTGGCGTACATAAAAACATAAAATGCAAATTTTGACGTTTACGAGTAATTCTGAAAAAAAACTATGAGAGATAAAAAATTTAATTAGAGCAAAGTCACAATTAATGTCTAAAAAAATGCCTTGTACAAATATTAAAATAAAAATATTACGTTGATAACTTCTGTATACCACGCGCTTAAAATACTAATAATTGTTTCCAAACATTTATATTACTTCCTTAATTGATTGTTAGCATACAATTAAATAAAACGCGGTATTCGCATTAACAAAATCACATAAGTATATAGATTGTATATTAATCGTACAGCCTTTAAATACAAATCTATGTTACGTTTTCTCTAAAATATTAAACATTCCGTTGATTCAACATTCAGTGTTAGTTAGTTCATAGATTTTTAAAATGTAATTTAGCTACATTTAAATTCTAGATTTTTCTTGAAGAGGGATTTGTTTATGCTTGCGCTAATTTCCTCGTGCTCATAAATAATATTTTATATTGTTAAGCGGCAAATTTGTGCAGTCGTAAGTAAAAATTATGTATAAAATCAATCGTCAGTAAATACGATGTTGTAATGTTCTATAATTTTAGTGTTTAAAATTTTAATTTTACTTAGTGACTCTACTGTTTATTATTGAATGAATTATGGGCGAAGAAAGGCCAGACTGACTGTCGGCTGTTGTCTAGTGGTTGAAGTGCCGCACTCTTATTGCAAGAGCCATGGTTCGAATATTCTCGAAATAAAAAAATCAGTGATTACCAAACTGTTCTTCGAAAAAATAGCTGTCGATAGCCTTGTTTACACGGAAGTCGTTCTACAAAAAGGTGAATACATTCTTATACACCTCGACCATTAGCGAACTTGTGTCATGTGAATGACCACCGATAATACTAGTGGATAGCATACGAGGACTTCTATGCAATTTGTGCGGGATAAGAACCGTTATAATTTCCGTTATCTCTCTTGTATACGTCAAATGTAAACAGACGGTTGTTAAGCACGCACATATTTTTAATAAGAAATAACTAACAAAAGTATTTTAAAATAAAGGTCTAACTGGACAAAACATTTTATCGAAGGAACATTGCTGGATCCTGTTTTATCATACATTCTTACTTAAAGAAAGATACTATCACTACCGACAGTGTGTCCATTTTAAAATTGAAACGGTGATTTCAAAAACGACCCAACTCCAGTATTTTGCGAAAATCATTTTATCACGGCAAGTTGTATGAAGTGTGCCGCATGTAGTGGTGTTGAAAACTACCCAACTTCAACTTTGTTGCTGCTTTAAATGCCAGCTGAAAACCATAGTGATGTCAAGTAAATCCCAAATCCAGGACTTGGGAGGTTCTTGAAATAACCATACACTGAGAAAAAAAATTTGTTGGTGCAAACAAAATTTGTTTGAATCAACCAAATAATTTGTTTGTATAGGGGCGAAGAAATATTTGTTTGCTCGTACCGAATTATTTTGTTCCCTCGATTTGTTTGAGGCAAATAGCTGAATCTGGTCAAAAAAGTATTTCGTTGGCCATATCAAATGCACATGCAATATTTTAAGAACTAAAAAAATTATATTATATTTAAAAACTTGAAAAGTTTCTGAAATGTTAAGAGCTAAAAAAAAAAAAGAACGGCAGCGCTGGAATTTAATCCATCATCCCTTCGCTTAATACTTACAATTCATTACCTAACTAACTGAGCTACGAATGCTTCCTTGACAGTGAGATTGTTATTTGTATAGGAATAGTTAGGTCGTGCACCTCAGCACAAAGAACGAGTCATGCAGCTGCGGTGTTTTTCAAGTTTATAGCATTTTATTTTGTGATCAATTGAATAAAACACTCTGAAATTGTTATAGCTAAAATTAAGATACTAAAATTTTGCTGATTAACAGTTTAGACGTCCTACTTGTCGCACAAACTTATATTTTGAATGTTGAGGTATACAGTGTTCACCATATTATCGCTTACGTAGGCCAGCCTGCCATCTTCCGCAAGTTAACCAAATGTATTTAGTTTTGCCAACAAAATCATTTAGTCCAACGAAAAAAAATTGTTGGTTCAAAGCACTTAACTTATAACTAACAGTATTATTTTGTTGACAAGTCGTAACGAGTTGTTTGTTTACACAAAATATTTATTCGACAACCTGTAGTAACCAAATATAAGTTTGGCACAAACAAAGTGCGTTTAAATGAATAATATGGTCGAGGGAAATAATTTAATTTGTTTGGAGGACTCCAAGCTTGGTCTTACCAACAAAATATTGTTTAGTTGAAGCAAACATCACCCAAACAAATATATTTAGTATAATGAAACAATTCTTTCTCTCAGTGTATGAATGACCAGATGCACGTTGTACAAGACACATTGGGGCTGAGCAATACATGGATTTTTTATATTAAACACCCTCAAAATTCAACACAAGGTCTGTTAGCAATTACCTTAGTGAGGTGAAACTAATTAATTTTGTTTATTACTCCTTTTGCATTTAAAAAAATGTTATTTCATCTTTTCATTAATTTGACGAACAATGACTATTTTTTTTTCTAGCCTTTGAAATTAGTCGTATTTGTGAAATATTTGCAACGAGAATTGCCTAATTCCATCTTGATAATATGAGGTTGGTAACAGGAGCTAGGTTAAATGATTTGCTGCGAAATATAGTTATTTTGTTTATATAATCTATGGATAAAATTGTTTGTGCTAACATTGCTGACCACGAAACTGAAACTGATGGTGGTAGTACGTTTAAAGTTAAAAGGAAACGAAATGAGAATGCATGGAAAAAAAATTAACTTAAACGCATAAGAAGAGAAGGTAAACCTTATATAAATGCAAGTGGCAAAGAAATAGACGCTCGTAAAATTAAAAGTTCGTGCAGGTATGTACACATTTTATAATATTACCCTATACTTTATTTTCACATATTGTGCTGTGAAATATTTTAATTAACCATGTTGTACATATTTTTTAGGTGTAAACGAGGCTGTCTTACTAAATATGCTGATGAAGCGAAGAAGTTGCTGATAACGAACTTTAACACACTAACCTCCAAGGATGCCCAAGATTCTTATTTGTATGGACTTCTACGTGAAAAGGTTATTGACAGAAGACGACCAAGATAAGGAGAGTATTCTCTGCAACGTGAAAAACAATGTATATAAACTGTGAGTATAAGGTATATTAATAAAATGTGGTGAAAACATTTAAAAATGTTTATATTTATGTTGAATGGTAACGATAGGGTAGTTTTCTAAAGTCACTCAAGCCGTCGAATACTGGGATGGCGCCCTAATGAACGCTATGGCCGATTCCATCCTCAGTTTTGTTTTAGTGTTCAATGTGTTTCCATCACTTATGACCTTAGCTGTCTGTGAGATGAATAGCACCAGTAAAAATCAAATTTAGTCTCATAATGCACTTTACTATTCCCTGTAGTCACCACTATAATTCTCATAGTACCTTATGTTTATTATGTTTTAGGTTGTACTTGGTGAACAAGAAACTGTTGTACGCCGTGAAGGAATTGCCAGCTTGTTTGGAATAGGTGTTGGCCGAGTGAGGCGGTTAACAGAACTTCATAGCACTGGTGTGTCACCAAAAGACAACAGAGGATGTCATAACAACAGGCCAAGGACAAAATCGGAAGACATTACAGAAATAATCAATGCTCACATACGTTCTTTTCCATACTGTGTTCAGCATTATGGGTCCCGAGCGAAACAAAGTTATTTGCGTTGTGATTTAGATGTTATGCAAGTGTATGTACTGTACCTGGAAAAACATTAACATTAAGCATACTTGCAATTAAAAGGTGACACAGTCCCTAAGATTGTAAAGTAGACAGTGTAATATGAGTATTTTCTTCGCTACTATCAGCAACATTTTAACTATCCATTTGGCAGACCACGGTTGGATTTATGTGTTCTCTGTAAAGAGTATCGTGTTAAAATAGGAGTTGAAAAAATTTAGTGGTCCGAAACCGAATGAAACAGACTTTGAAACTTCACATAGCAAAAACAAGGAAATTTAGCACACCTATGAAAGATACAAGTAAGTGTTCAGGGTAATGAAAATGCAGAGGCAATCAGTTTTGATTTTCAGCAGAATATTGCCTTCCCTCATCTTCAGGTTAGCGACGTTTATTTACAAAAGGCAACTATGGCTTCACAATTTTGCTGTGACAAATATTGAGAACTGGCAAAAGTGTAAGGTTCACATGGCAAGAAACGAAAGGTAAAAAAGTTGTAAACTAAGTTCTTACCTGTCTAAATATATACATAAACACATACCTTCCTGAACATTGTAAAGAGCTATTTGTGTTTTCTGATGGTTGTATTGGTCAGAATCACAATATGACCATGATGCACAATTTTTTCACTCAAGTCTATGTGCACAGATATGGTAAGGTTACTCAGATGTTCCCAGTCCGAGGCCATTAGTTTTTGCCATGTTATCAACACTTTGCTGTTATTGAAAAAAATGAAAAGACGAGTGGAGACTATGGAGAGGTACGAAGGTTGGGTAGAACTGATAAAGAAAACATTCGGTGCTATGTATTTTGCCAGACATGGTCACCAGACAGACCAAGCAAAATGCTACCACCCCTCTCTTCCTTTCATCCCTTCCCTTGTTTACGAAGTTTCCAATGGGAGGAGTTACAACAGACGGCCTACCAGCTGACAGCAAGAATCCTGCCAACCCTCGGCCGGCTTGCAGGCATGAGGACGCCTATTTTCTTTTCTTACAGCATTAACAACTCGCGGCAGGGCGAAACATGTGACGTATGGTGGAAGCGGCCGAGTTTTGCCGAGTGTTCGCTCACGCCTCCGATCTGCCGGTTTTGACGCGGAACTAAAGTTCGCGTTCAGTGTGGGAAAACAGCGCGGGGCTTGAAACTCACAGCGGCCTTTCATTTCACACGGAAGTAGAGTTTCCGCGTAATGTACAGACACACGAAAATTTCGCGAATTCATTTGAGAAGATGGTAGATTTCAAACTGTAACACACATAGATGAAACGAGACTCGTTCATGATAGACTCACTGTCGCGGTTACGTGTTAGCATGGGCGTCAGTGACACGCATGCTAACACATCACATATACAACTAGTTACACACAAACACCAGCCAATGAACAAGTAGCTGAAAGTATGGGGTACACAGAACTGGGAAGTTTAGCCGACTGGTCATTGAACACGATCTCTATAACGTATTTGTGTTTATAACATACTAGCTGGTGCCCGCAACATCGTATGCGGGTTTTTCAATTTATTACAATAATATTTACGAAACAAAACGTTTTCAAAAGTGGTAAATGTGCAAAATAATATCAAGGGTTATTTATGTCTATTTTAAAAACATTCTGAAAGGATAAGTTAAAGTCACGACGATAGCCCATTGGGCTCTACAGTACTTGTACAGGCGAATAATAAAAACAAATTTCCTCACTTTATACTCTTTAGAAGTCGAAGTTTAAAAAATTCTAAATAAATGAAAATTCCCCAAAAAAAGTATTTAACATTTTCATGATTCTTCTTTACGGCGTAAAATGCAGCCAGGTAAAGTAATAGTCCCGTATTTTTTTTTTATTTTCAAAATATTTATTATTTAATTGCCATATTTTCTAAAGTCGCCGTAAACATGTTCTCATTGGCTAACAAATACATAACATACTTGTACTTGTTTAGGCTAGCCACCGCCCACCAGGCATTATTGTGTATATTGAAATTTTTCACTGACTTAAAAAACTGTCAAAATTTATCGAACTCGGTTACGTAAAAGTTAGCTCGCGGAAATTCGTCCGTTGTTAAGGCATGCGTGGTTGCAGATTTGTTAGTTAACCATAAAGATTTCAATTGTGTTGATTTTAAAGGAATGAAGACAACAAAGAATCAATTAGTAGGTCTCTCAAATTGCGACTTTTTAGATAGATATATGTTTGAATTTATGTCAATTTAATTTAAATTCCAGGGTGATAATAACTTACTAGGAATTCATTTTATTGTTTCAGATCCGGTATTGAATCATAAGTTTAGGTTTGAAAAAATAACCGAATGAAGTTTGCATGCGTAAAAAAAGTGAACTTATCTAGCTAATAGCTGGAATGTGTTAAACCATACCTGGCACAGACTGGTGATCGTACATCCTGGTCGCGCGAGTCGGGGAAAGAAATATAGGATATAAATTTTTTTAAATTAAAAGTACATTTTATTCTCGCGATAATTTTTACATTTCTCGTGAACGGCAGTGAGAGCTGTACTGCCACCTCTGGGTAAGTTTCGCCAGACCCCATCTACCCCTCAAATTATCGGCCAGTCACGTGTGCCTTGAACTCGCCTATTGGCTAATGACTTTGCCACAGCCAGTGAAACAGCTGCCGAAGTTTCGTCACAAACTGCCAGCTGTTGACTGCAACTTTTAAATTAACAGAACTTATTTGTTTTATGTTAACCATGTCATATCGTACACAATACATGGAAATAATTACTTACATAAACTGTATTTTTGTGGTTATTAGCAGAGTCTCTTCTTGTAGCTTGTACAATGCAGTTCGTCTTAATTTGCCAGACGGCGCTATAGTTAAGATTTTGTACGGAGTAAATTTCATTTTATTAATGAGCAAATGAACTTTATTAATACTCTTCGGAGTTCAAGCCATACTGGATTTTACCGCATAAAGAACTATATTTAATACAATTGCACGACGTGAACGTATATTGCTGTAGTTTGTGTGTCACATACAATAAAATATACAGTATCGTGACATCACAGGGATATCAACATAGCGGTTCTCGTTATTAGTGAGCAAAAAGTAGCTCATTTTATTTATTTATTTTTTTAGTTAAACAGACGCAAAGAAAGTATAATACCGTTGTTCAATAAATTAAACATACTTTAAAATAAAAATATGATAAAATTGGGATTTTCCCTATGACTTTTGCGTGTATTCATAAGCATCCTTTTGAACCGAAAGTCATATCTTTATCCCGAAGGGTTCAATATATGTTAACCATTTATAGAAAACATGTTCAAGTTTTCAACTCCCTTAAATGTTGCATTTAAAAAGTACATAAATTGGCTTACATGCATTTTTATGATTGATTATTGAAGTAAAAGTCACGATAATAGGACGTTGGGTTCGAGCTGTAAAAACGAATCATAGAATACACATTTCACCACCTTTACACCACCCTAGGCGTCGAATTTCCAGAATATCCTTCTTAGTGTTTACCTAAGAACTAATGGGAACCCACACAAACAGTACACCTATCACTT
This sequence comes from Medauroidea extradentata, assembly GCA_003012365.1. Classification (NCBI taxonomy): domain Eukaryota; kingdom Metazoa; phylum Arthropoda; class Insecta; order Phasmatodea; family Phasmatidae; genus Medauroidea; species Medauroidea extradentata. The sequence goes on along the minus strand of PNEQ01069832.1, from coordinate 17,623 downwards.
TTCCAAGTCAAGCGGTTTGGGCTGCAGTTTGATATCTCAGTCAGTCAGTCAGTCAGTTAGTGAACTCTTATACTATATAGAGACAAAATATGTTGTATTTTGTAACTATTACTTAACTGTGTAGACCTATTACATAAATAGATAGCATAAAATTAAAATACATTTATTTCAGAATAAATTCATGACTATCAGACTACAAAAAGTAAGTAAACCTTAAGATCTACTCATAATGATATCACTAAAAAAAGATGTATTGCAGATTTAAGATAAAATACACAGTTATTTTCGTTATGTTTCGTATTATTGTACTCGTTTCAGAAATACTGTAACAACTTTTTGCTGCCCTGGGCGCAGCCAGGTTTGCTTGGGATGGAGGGCTTATGTAAATAACAAAACTGATTAAATTAGGGTTCATATTTTATAAAACAATCTACATTAATTACATAACACTTGCAATAAACATATACAGATATTATATACAGATTACCTAACAGTCTAATGCTATTCTAATATTGGCTAATTAATTATCTATCTCACTCAGTTCTCCAGTCGCACAGTCTCTACACAGAATGTCTCGCCAATCATTACTACATACAGTTAAACGTGTTCGTTCACTCACATTTACTCACAGCACTCCAGGAAAGTCACTTTTATGCACAGTAGCACAGCCTCTTCGCTAATCTCCCTCATACACTCGCCGCGCATGCTCACAGGCTAATCGCCGAACAGACTCTCTCGCGGCTCGCAAAGAACCTGTTTATATAGCAACTGTCCGACATCCAGAACATTCTTAAGTTTGCCGACAGGGCTAGGTGACGTAAGTTGAACCTTCTCGATGTTTGTCCTTTTGGCTTTCAGACACGAATATTGAGAGATACTGCTCAAGAGTGTGGTTAAGTCTTTCCGCCATCCCATCCGACTGAGGATGCAGTGCTGTGGTTCGTGTCTTCCTCATACCCAGAATCCTGGTCACCCGTTGGAATAGGGTAGCCTCAAAATTCCTTCCTTGATTTGAATGTAGCTCAAGTGGAACCTCAAATCTCGGGAAGACATGCTCCACAAGTACAACGGTCACTGTACAAGCTTCTTAGTTTAGGATTGGTATTACTTCTGGCCACTTAGTAAATTAGTCTTGGGCTACAAGAAGGTATCGGTTTTTCCTCTCGGTGGTTGGCAGGGGGGCCAGAATATCTACAGCCATCCTTTCAAAGGGGGGACCGACATTATATTTCTGGAAGTGACCTCTTCCTTTAATTCTTGGGCCTTTTCTTGCTGCAGAAGTATCACACATTTGACACCACTTCTCCACATCTTCCTGGCAATGGAGCCAGTAGAATCTCAGGCAGACTCTGTCAAGTGTTTTGTTGATGCCAAAATGTCAACTAGTCGCAGTGTTATGCAGCTCTTTCAACACATCTGGAACCCTACAATCTGGCAAAACAAGTTTAATTCGTGTTTGTTTTCCACCGTTGCTTTCCCACTTCCTATACAACACACTGTCTCTAAAGATGAGGAAATTCCACTGTGCCCAACATGATTTGACTTTGGTCCCTAGGCTAGATATCTCCTCCCAGCTTGGTCGTCGGTCGTTTTCTTTCCACTCCACTAAGGGGCGTAGATTGAGGTCATTCAGTTGGTCTTTCTTCACTTCCTTATCGCTCCATGACTGTGTCTGGCTACCAGAAGTATCTTCTCGAATCTGTGTCCTGTGTACTGTTCGGGACTCACTATTATTTACTTATTGGTGCACACGGTGTCGACAAGATGGTTCACAGGGCCTCTGTGAGAGGGCATCTGTATTGCTGTGAAGACGTCAGGACTGTGCTTGATTTCAAAATCATATTCCTGCAGATGTTGTATCCAACGTGCTATTCTGCCCTTCTGGATTCTTGAAATTTAATAACCATTTTAATGAAGCATGATCAGTACTAATTACAAAATGCCTTCCATAAAGATAAGAATGAAAATTGGTAATTGCCTTCACAACAGCCAAAAGCTCTCTACGAGTCACACAGTAATAACTTTCAGGCTTGTGAAATACTTGACTGAAATACTCAAGTGGCCTCTCCTTCCCTTCCTGCACTTGCGAAAACACAGCACAAATACCGACATCGCTAGCATCAGTATCTAGAATGAGCTCGCCCTTACTGTCAGGAAAACCCAGTACTGTCGGTGATGCCAACATTTCCTTTAATCTCACGAAGGCACCATCAAATTTAGGGGTCCAATGAAATTTTCTTGTTGCCTGTGTTAATTCATGCAGTGGCTTAGCATTTGTTGCGGAACGGTACACAAAGCGGGGATAATATGCACACAGGCCTAGCAAACATCTAACTTCTGTTTTGTCGGCTGGTCAAGGCCAATCTCTGTTGGATTTTGTCTTCTCTGGGCCAATCTCTATTCCATAGGACGATATTAAATGGCCCAGAAATTTAACCTTTCGCTGAAAAAGATTACATTTCTTGGGAAATAATTTCAGGTTGGCCACAGAAATTATCTGGAACACAGCATCAAGTCGCATGAGATGTTCTTCGAATGTCTTGTCAGTGACGACAATATCATCCAGGTAAACCAAACAAGAATATAGTAGAAGGACCTTTTCCATTAAACATTCAAAAGTAGCAGGAGCAATGCATAGTCCAAATGGCATAACTTTGAACTGCCAGGTTTCCCTTCCTTGGATACAAAAGGCAGTCTTTTCACGATCCTCTTTGGCCACCTCACACTGTCAATACCCGCTTTTCAGGTCCAAGTTTGAGAACCATCTGGATCCTGCTAGGCTTTGTAGGGTGTCATCTTTCCTAGGCAGAGGGTAAGTATCCTTTTTGGTCACACCATTTAGCTGGCGGTTATCAACAAAATCTCAGAGACCCATCCTTCTTCGTCACTAACACAATTGGAGATGACCACAGGCTAACAGAAGGTTCTATTACGACTAAGTCCCTCATCTCTTTTAAGATACTTTATACTGCCTCGTGTGATGATAGAGCATGTCGTATAGGGGGCTGCTTTATTGGGCGGGCCTCACCAGTGCCAATGCCTTGAACTGTGACACTGGTTCTACCTTGGTCATTCGGACCACATGAAAAGGCATTTTGATTCCTTTGCAACAATTCCAGTACAGCTGTTTCTTGTCGCCAGGTTAGGTTTTCTTTTTCTCTCTTCAAGATCTCCTCTAATGCCTCAGACAACACACCCTCGTTGTTAACTGGCTGTGGGCCTTTGGAAGTGTTGGACAGAATTTGTGAGATCTGCTTACAAACTCCTATTGTGATCCCCTCCTCAAGTTTTACTGCTCGATCGGACAATTTCATCACTCTGACTGGCAAACTATTAGATACAGAACAGAATAATGTTCTAGCTGTTAGGATACTATCTGGCAGGCCACTTCCTTTAATCATAGGCTTTATCAGCCCTACACACCTGACATGTTTCCCTCTACATCGACCTGGAACAATTACTTGACTCGAAGCAGGTAGTAATGTGGGTTGACTACAGACTACTGGGCAACTTACTGGTGAGGACAACTCTTCACAAGATGATACCACCAACTTGGCATTGCCTATCCGCAGCACCCCAAGTTGAGAGTCTATACAGCAACCTAGCCTATGCAGCACATCTAGTCGCAAGAGACACTCATCCTCTATTTCGGTTATGTACACATCATGCTCTATATTGACATTACCAAGTTTCAATAGCGCTCTTCTCTTGCCCCTTACTGATGTGGTCTCGCCAGTTACAGTGGTCAGATAGCACTCTTCAATGCCCCTGTGGTCTGGCAATCGCTGAGGGGAAGGCCCTATGATGTCTGTCCTCACTACTGTTATTGTCGCCCCCATGTCAACGACTATCTGACAAAGGACATCATTTAGACTACCCTACACTAGGATGGCATTTAAGTCATGCCCTTCCCTGTTTTACAGATTTTTCAGCCTATAGTAACCCTGCTGCTGCCTTAACTCAATAATAATAATATTAATAATAATAACAATTATAATGTATAAACAGTTTATAAAAGTATTTAATGCGTTTGATTCTCAAGTGCAGAAGAATATCAGTATATGGTTTGGAGGAACAAATTCTATACTAACAGATGACTCAAATTAATACATATGTACTGTTATGCACTGGACTCTCATTAGGGTGACCTTGGTGTTGTAGAGGGTGGTTGGTTTCAACTGCTTTCAAATTGCCAGAGTGGTGAAAACACCATACAGGAAAACAAATCAAGAAAAGTTGTAAGGTACGGAAATAAGTAGGTTGCAAATAAAATTTATGAACAACTGAAAATTTGACTTGACTTTAGTTTAAAAAGATTAAAAAAATATGAAAGTAAAGGAGGGACAATATTGTTTACCTCAACACAACTCCCATCTGACATTGTAAGGTGGCACTAAGACTCATTAACACAGGGTTAACCATGAATATGATGAAATGTATGATTAGTGTGCCAACCCAATATGCAGTCAAAAGCATTATTTGAAATAATCAACAAATACAATGTGCAAATAACCTCTGTACAAAAGATTTGTAACACAATACAATTGTGAATAATACTCTGTAACTATAGGTGCCTCATTGAGTACTTTTTCACAAAAGAATAGCAAAGTTTGTGATATAAGAAATAGTCTTTTCACCCCAAAGAGGTAAATGCCATGACATAAGAATGGCAGAGTCAATTTTTAAAACAAAAAGCCTTAACATTTTGTGTTGCTTTTGTCCTTCTGGCCGCTTAAAATTTGAAGCATTAAAAATGCTATATTCGTTTCTTGATATTTACATAACTAGGCCCTAGGCACATAAAAAAAGCATATCGAAAGTTGCTCAGGTCGAAGGATATTAGCTTCAGAACACAGTTTATATTTCTCCACAAATAAGCCAATCCATGGAAAAATTTAGACATAACCTCTGCTTCATTATTTTAGTACACATCCATTAAAGTGATAACTTTTTTTGAAAGCATATTTTATCAAACATACCCCACCACAAAAAATGTGTACAATAATAGTAAAGAAATAATAGGTACATCAATAAAAATATGTACATGAATATAACATACAGTGTACGACGTACCTCGTAAGTACCTCACAGGTAACACTGGGTTTATCTATCTCGGCAAAAAAAACTGAATGTTTATTTCCTGGCTCAGTGAATTTTATCGTGAACCGCTCTCGTAGGGCGTGCAATAAAATACAGATTTATATTCTTTCATGAATACGAACGTCGCATACTCTGGGTGCCCACTGCCGCCCGTCTTTGTTTTCAGGTTCACTATTCAGCAATATTATTCGCGACGAATGATATCATGGGGTGCCTACCGCCGCCCCTGATATTCGAAACAAATAGTTGAAAATTGGATACTTTCGTTCTCCCTCGACGTCCGTGGTCAAATGCCTCGAACCATTTTCCCCTTCGCGGCTCTTCCCTGTCTTGGCGGCAAACCACCCTCCCAGTCCAGTGGTCACGAAGGGTGCCTCCGGCCAATCAGTGTCGAGCATCCTACAAAGCTCCGCCCTCAGAGATCAGATTCCGTCTCAATTCACTTCGCCTTCTTTTATTTTCAAATTGAATTTTTAATCTACAGTTACGTATTTTAAATAAACCCCTAAAATTGCACGTTACAAGTGTATTATGTATCTCCTCTGAAATTTTTTATGATATGCATGTACTTTTATGGTAGAGAAATCAATATTTATGTTTGTGAACAAACAAAGTTTTCAGCATGCGGCAACTGATTTTCGTCCATGATACAAACTTCACTACTAACCAGCACCACAGAATAAACAAACGAAATGCTTCATTGCATTCAATAGCAAGCTGAGATGTCACAGCATTGTTGCCACATTTACCTTAACTGATGCTTACCTAACCGTACAATGAACATGCATTGAGAAACAGTTTAAATTTTATCGATACTTAATCATTATGGTTAAACTAATAATGTCGTTAAATAACCAATACTTCAAACAGTCATTCAGAAACTGGCCCTTATTGTACACCTTAGCACAATTGTAACGTCATCAGGTATGCTGGCCCAGAAGCCCAACGATAGGCAAACATGTTTCACCAATTGAATTTAGTCCTTTTAATTTTTGATTTTATACAAATTTGTAACTTTTTGCATTTTTTAATCCATTTGGCAATATTTCCATTCGTAATATCAATGAAATTTCTCTGTACTTAAGAATTTTCTTACGAAATTGCTATTCTTCTTTTTTTTTTTTTTTTTTTGGTTGTAGTAAAGTCCAGGATTAACAGGCTTTTCACCATAAAAATGTCTTAAATTTTGCTTTGGAGTATAAAAATAATCATATTCATTTTTCATATTCACAAAGAGATTTGTCCAAATTTTTAATTTATTTCCAATGATTATTTCCTATCCAGTACATATCTTTACAATGTTACAATCTGTCAGAAGTTCGAGCTTCTGTAATGAATTTGCTCTTGTTACTAAAGCTTTAATTCACTAAAAAATTACATGGTCATTTTACTACAAACAATGGAAGTGTTTTGTCTGCAAGGCAGACCATAGACATTACATATTGTTCTAAGAGAAAGTAAAAACCATTACATTCACCCCAGGTTATTTAAAATCTGACATAGTCTGACAAATATTCAGTTGTATGTTTTTCTCTTGCAGATCTTCGAACAGGTGTTTTCTCCGAAATATCATCTTCTTGTTTCTCTTCTTTTGAACGACTTGTTCTTGGGTCTACTTCATTTATTGGAACTTGAGTGTCTACCACAATGTCTTATTTTTATGGTAATTTCCTCTGGGAGCTAAGTGACGTAACGATACTGATGTCTCCTTACCATCTGAGAGCTTTACATGTGCATATTCTGGATTGGCTTCCAATAATTCTACCTCTTCTACCAGCGGCTCGTATTTGCTTTGTCGATTTTATCGTCCCATGAGTACTACACTTGGGGATGATAGCCATGTTGGTAGTGAGGTGTAGCTTACAGATCGTCTAGGGTGACTAAACATCCTTTTATGTGGCGTAGAATTAGTCGCGGTACAAAGGAGAGAGCGAATAGAATGCAGTGCATCTGAAAGAACACTCTTCCAATCAGTTGTTTTCAATCTTTTCGACTTGCGAGCTAGCCTCACTGACTTCCAAATTATGCAGTTATATATTTTTACCAGACCATTTCCTTGGGGATTATAGCCAGAAGTACGACTAGTGGCAATTCCCTTGGAGTGTATAAAAGACCTTAACTCATGAGACATTAATGACGAACCCTGGTCTGAATGTATGTGTACAGGTAAACCAAAAATAGTAAATAGTTTACCTAGGCACTTGACAACTGTTGATGATGTCAAGTCGGTGAATGGAAAGGCAAATGGGAATCGGTAGAAACCATCGACGATTGTCAGGAGATATCGGTTCTTGGAACTGGAAGGCAAAGGACATTTGAAATCAATGTTGAGCCTTTCAAAAAAACTTGTTGCCTCTCCAGGGTTCTCATTAAAATTCTGCGCAAACTGGACAGGACGAAGTCATTTTATGTATATCTTCAATAGAGTATGGTAGGTTTCGACACCATACGAAATGAGTCATTCGTGTCACACCAGGATGGCAGAGAGCATTGTGAGACTCAAGCAGAGAATCACTGCTTGATGTAGAACTACACATTCTGGAAAGTACAACTGCGACTGTATTATTTTTGGCAGATAGATAGACAATGTCATAACTGAAGCATGATAAAACCAACCACCACCTCATGATCTTACCATTTTTATTTTACTTGCATGGCGATTATCAAACATGAACGATACTGATTCCTGGCCTGTAATAAGCTGAAAATGATGACCAAGTAAATGTATCCATTTCTTCAATGCCTCAACAATGGCACACACTTCCTTTTCTACTGATGAATGTTTTTGTTATACCTTTGATAGAATCCTTGAAAAATTTTTACTGGTCTTGCTGCTTGATTTAGAACAACTGTAATCGCATGGTCAGATGCATCAGTCTCCACATAAAATGGAATGGTATTAATTATTGCAGGCACTAAGGAATTTGAGACCTCTACTTTCAAAATGTTAAAAGCATTCAGAGCTGCTTCTGTAATAGAAAATGTTTTGAAATGAGCGAGTGGAAAATATTTTTCAGAAAATTTTGAAATTCATCTCGAGTAGTGGGAAAACATACCTACTACTCTGCGCAGTGTTGATATATTATGAGGAGGTTCAAGTCCCATAAGAGGGCGAAGTCTTTCAGAGTCAGGTTTCATGGTACCATATTCTATTGTAATATCCAAACAAATAATTTTTTTTACAGAATATGTACACTTTTCTTCATTTAATGTCAAATTAAATTTGCGAACAGATTCTAGGAATTTTTGTAAGTTCTTATCATGTGTGTCTTGATCCTTTCCACAAAGAGTAACATTGTCGATATATGCAAATGTGTTTTCAAGGTTTTCTTGTTTAATTATGTTGTCAATAACTCGCTGAAAGCAAGTTACTCCATTGGTAACACCAAATGGAACCTTTCGGAATTGCTAGAGTTTATGACAAGCTTTAAATGCTGTGTAAGGTTTATCTTCTTCTTTGATAGAAATCTGATGATAACCACTGCATAAATCAACAGTACTGAATACATAGAATTTTGCTAACTTGCCCATAAATTCATCTATTTTTGGGTAAAGGAAACAAGGTGAAACGATTTATAGTTTGGGAGTAGTCTGTGGCCATTCTTTTCTTGTGGTTTTCATTAGTTGCTACTACAATCTGTGCCAGCAATGGAGATTTACTGGGTTCAATTATTCCTTCAGAAAGTAATGGTTAGATTTCGAACTCTTTGAACTGAATTTCTTCTATTCTATACTTTCTAGATTTGTCAGCGATTGGTTTGCAATTGGGTGTCAGGTTTTCAAACAGTGAAAGAGGTGAAATATTCATAGTGGACAAACTGCAAATTTTTAAAAGTGATTTTATTCCACCAAACAGAATTTCAATGCTCGAATGTTGCCCCAAAATGTCATGTCCAATTATAATATCAGTGCACAAATCCTTCAGCACTGATATTTTAGTATATTTATAAGTATAGCCACATACTTCTAATGTAACTGTACACTACCCAATGATGGTTGACAATAGAGAGTTTGCAGCCTTGGCAACCACTCCTTTAGCTGCACCCAGAGCAATATTAATTGTAGTAACATCCTTGAAATCCAAGATGCTCTCTGAACTACCGGTGTCTATTAGTGCATCTATCAGCAACCCATTTAATTTCACTTTAATCACTGACCTGGATAGACATGGTGAAGCAGAAGCCGTAGTTCCAATGGTGGAAATTGTTGCTGAATGAGATGAATTAGTACCTCTACATACCTTTGAGAAATGCCCCTATTTTCCGCACGAGTGACAGGCTGCATTCTTTGCTGGACATTTCTCTCGAGGATGTCGATAATTACCACAAAAGAAATACGTAGAATTCTTATTGGTAACAAATGATTGTACATGTGTCTTGGCAGTAGCAAGCATCTTTTTCTCTAAAGTCTCTCCTGGTGCGGTCTCAGAAGCATTGATGTGGATCGTTGTTTGAGTGTACGTGTCTGAGTTTTTAAGAGCCATTTCCTTGCAGTATTTTTCAGCTGATACAGTTAGGAAATTGCAATCTTTCTTAACTATTTTAAAGCCTGGAGAAACTGGTCTAAGGTTTCACCTGTTTCTTACCTCCTTGTAACTAGTAAGTGCCTAGCAAAAATTTCATTTCTTGGTTTGATGTACAATGTTTTGAGTGTTTCAATAGCAGTTTCATGTGTTTTACATGCTGCTACATATTCACACTGAAGGGGACATTAAATTTATCAACAGATCTAAAGTGTCTTCTTCATTAAGATTTTTACAAGCTCTTAAGAAATTAGTACAGGTTCTGTACCAATGAAGGCATTCCTTACTTGCATTACTGGAACTGGGATCCACATCGAATCGTTAAGGGCGCAAAAACTTGTCCATTCTTCATCCATGATATTTTTTGTGAATTAAATCATAATTAATTTGCTCTTGTTATTAAAGCTTTAGTTCACTAAAAAATGAAATGGTCATTTTACTAAAAACAATGGATATGTTATGAATACAAGGCAGGCCATAGACCCATAGACCTTATGTACTGTTCTAAGAGAAAGTAAAAAGCATTACAGCTTCATTACAGTTGACTTTAACATAGCATGGGATGCATATTCGCGTAAAATTACATTATGCACACAGTTCAGTCCATATGTTTCTACGCAAAGGCAACGATATTTCTAGAATACATAAGTGAGCAGAAGTAAGTTTGTTTTCAAGTAGATGTCTGGGCATTTATTTAGGGTTTTGCGAGCGAATTTCTTTCACACAGCTTGTGCATGATCGTAGTCTGAATCGCTGATGTTTATATCTGTTAGTCGAGTGTAGAATTTCTCCTCTGGTGGTAGCTCTGTCTCTTCTAGTCTTCCTATGCTGTCAACATAGTCGTAGGGAAACATTCCCTTCCTTCTTACTAGTTCAAGCTAAAGAATTTCGTACAGTTGCAGAATTGTGTTGCTGACAGATTTCCTGCTAATATCGCCAGGCTGCTGGCCACGAAACAAAAACCGTCAGTAAATTGTAGAATGGAGAATATGTCACTCTTATCAATTTTTTCTTTACTGTGTAGGATGTTCGTAATTTCCTTTCTGTCATGTGTCGGCTCTCCGAAGATAAATATTCATTACATGCCAGGTAGCAAATTAATAAGAAATATCTTTGGTTCGTCCACCGAAAAAAAAAAAAATATTTTGTGGCAGCTACAAAGTATTTTGTGGGTATTTACCCTGCAAAATATTTTCTTGTCATCACAAAAACATTTTATTGACACCACTAAAATATTGTGGCCACCACAAAACACAAAATTATTTTATAGTAGCTTCAAAATAATTTTACAGGGAAGACTTCCTACAAAAGTTTCTTTCAGTGTCTTCTAAGGAAATTACAATTGTTACAGGCTGCACCAATTTACTTTCCACTAAAGTGACAGCGGTCACACACCTTCGCATTACATCTACTGAAGCTTCTTCCACAGTGACAACATGTGTTTTTTCTGGATATGTGCTGCAATTTGTGCAGAAATTAGTGGCTGCATCCTTAATGAAGTTATAGATCGATCTGCCAGTCTCAACAATATTATTTCTACAAATTTCTTATATTCATCTGATCCTGTGTGGATAATAAATTCTTGTGACAGCTGTTTCGTCAATGCTACTTGTATGACGTTACCATCAATGTTTACAAAATTACACAAGCTTTAAGCTTCATGATTCTGGTATGCCACTGTAAATGCATACTCAGTGTCAGGTTGACAGAATTGGATCGGTATCAATGCAGCTTTGAAATAAGAGTACACAACAATCGGCACCTCAGTTTTGTGCTGAATGTTCTTGCAACACAGCAGTGGAAGTTTCCTATCATTTCTGAGTTGTAGCAAGTCAGTACGAGAAGTTCATTTTTTGAATAACGTTTCCAGTATTCTGTCACACACTATGTACCTTCCAGTTCGGATAATCGTTGATGGTCGAAGTGTAACAAGCATCTCTTACAAATATGCACTGTGCCGCGATATGGAGACTTCTGAAAACAGACGATTCGAGAGAAGTATGAAATGTAAGGATAAAAATTTTGTTATTCATCAAACAATGCAGTAAGTCGATATTATCGTTTTTCTCTTTGTCCGTTACTCTAAGTGGGTAAACATTTCCTGCCTTCTCGTCTAGGCAATAAAGGTTGACTGATGTCTCAGACGAGTCTCTCTTTCTGGGGTTGGAAAATTGGAAAAGTTGTACCTAGCTTGGACTTCTTAATATCGCTAGTTCATTCTCTTAGGATGATTTCCTTCGATGATCTTAGCCAACACAACCAATTAAAAAAATTCTTTGTCATTATTTTTGGAATTTGTGCCTGCTTTCTTAATTTTTATTGAGTATGGTATGTCAATCCATGACGAAGCTCTCAGTGGTTCGAATTTGTTAACTCGTAACTGATGACAGTTGGCATCCGTCCAGATCATTTCTCAGAGTATTCACGTTTTTCAGTGCACAGTTTTAAAACACTTTCCAACACAATACATTCAATACTGGTGATATTTTTGTCTTGAAAGCTCTCATGTTTGTTCCCTCGTCGAATGGTATTCGCTTCACATTATTGCACTCCAGTCAGATGTTAAATTTAACAGCTCCGTAGTTATCCATTTTATTTTTCAACTATCCTGATATTTATATTATTTACAGTACACATAAGTCAGTATTCACATATATCACTGATATTATCGTTCTCAGACCCATGAGTATTTAATTTCGCAGAATGCAGTCTCAGCATAACTCTGTTGCCAAACCAGATCCTACTAAGAGTTTTGGGCAGGTTGATGACGTTATGGAGCATGGTGGCTGAGCAGATTCCATTGGCTGCATACATAATTTCTTCTGAGCTGGTTGTGCTACTTTATGCTTGCAGATGTTCAAGTACATTGCCAGATTGTCACTACAAGCAAACAAAAGCAAACAAGTCACTAAGGCAGCAGTACCTCAGAAGATTTTCGATCTATGTTGGTGCTCACAACCGCTTCATGTCGACGAGCATTGTGAAATTTAGAAATTGTTTTTGCAATACGTACAACATGTCGTCACTGTTCTCTTGACGTTTCCATTGGAGGTGCGCAAATGCTTCATCAGGTGGTCTTTGCGAGTGATTAATACACCACATCTCTTGCATAACAAGTGCTCTTCACTATAGTGGTTAATGTAAAAACTCCTTCCATGTATCGACATGCAATTTTGAAACACAAAATCTTTACCACAGTAGTTAACCTTACATGTTGAATACATACCTTCCATTGTTATATGTTATACTTCTACAAAGTAGGTAAACCTAACCTAAACCTCTTGATGTACTAACTCTGATTGTTCTATACCTAACCTAAAGTATTAATTAATACACTATTCACTAGCTATATAACTGTATGAGCTCAACATAGCATAGTTATATAATGTAGAAGCCCTTGAAGTTGGCTGCACGAACGGAGCTAGTACTTGGACGACAGACAAAACAGCGAATGAACTTGAAATCTCATGCATCTGTGTAGTATGCATCAAAAGAAGACACATAGGTCCTACACACATAGGTGGTAAAGGTAATATCTACCGAGGTATGGTGTACTACACATGAACACAATGTCGTTGAACTACCCTTCACAACAGGTGCTCGATTTGACCGCCATACATTGCAATACATCCCTCCTCCCTAAGTCGCATGGACTCGCACATTCTCGATCCCACCTCTAGCCTGATTCGTGCACTACATTTATGTTTTGCTGACATGCATAGCTTCTGATTTCACACAAAAGACATATACAGTCACACCATTGTAAACTTATTTGGTCAAGTCGTCATTTAGTTCCGCCAGTTTTAGACCTAAGTTTAACCAACCTCTGTTTAGCAATTAACATTTCATAAAAAAGACTAAGAAAAGATTTTACCCTTTAAATAATCGGTTAATCTTAATTAACAAATTTTAAATGCTTTAGAGAGACTGATGAAGCTGGCCCTTAATATTTAGTAATTACTTCAATAAAATACACATGTATCTTTAGGGTTGTCAGAAGGAACTTTTAAAACACTTAATGTACTAAGCAATTGAAACTCTGCTATCGTGACGTGAAACTCTCTGGCTGCGTAATCATTTTGCTGATATATTTGGTAAACGATGACCGAACAGTTATCAATGTCTTTATTTAACATACTGGTGAGTATTCATGAACATGTTTGTTTAATTTTTCTGTCGCACAAATGCAGTTGTTTAATGAGTTAACATATTTTGCTAGTGCGTGTTTTCATACGTGATTTTGTTACTGTATAAAATGATCCTTCATGACCATACTTAATTACACTAACTAGCGAACAGGTCAAGGTACCATAATTCTTCCCAAACTAGGTGCATTTTCTGGCAGACATTTAAGTAGGTGACTTCCGAGATGGGTAGGAAATGGCGGCTGTGTTTGTGACAGAGTGTAGTGTGCGGCTAAAGGACTGGGCTCACCGGACTTCTGCTTCTTTGGCGCAGTACCTAGGAAGAAATCCACTTCCCCCGATTCAGTGGATGGCCGAAGTCCATTCTTGCGAATGAGGTCTACAGGGAAGAAACCTCGTTGAACTCCGGTCCCTGGGACCCTGACAGCAAATTCAGGCTCGGAAATTGACCAGACATCTTCTTCAGCTACGGTGATGCGGTGGAATTTCCCAATCAACCTCGAATAAGCCTCTCCCAACCGGCGATCATCTGCGTAGGTAGACTGTAGTAGTTGCGACTCATCGACGTTCCAAATTCCGACAAAACGCCAAATTTTTCTTTTTAGATTCAAGCATCTGACCAAACTACCGGAGATTCAGTTTCAGGGAATTTTTTGCTGAAATATTCTCTTCTGTCGTTTTACACCCAATGTCTTCGCAGCTCCATCAAATATGTGATATCTTGGTCGCCGTCCGAACTTATTCTCCTCTTCTCTTTCACTAAAATTTTCTTCCTTTGCCAAAAAACGTTCCAAAACAAAACTTCTTTTTTTTTCACGCAGTTGTCTCGCCTCTGTCTCGCTATTCCTCGTAGCACACCTAGCTCTGGGAGCGATTCTGGCCCTTAACCTGGTCATGATTCTGATCAAATCATAAAAGCTACGTGAAGTAGTGAGAAACCTTGGAAACCATATTTCCTCGGGTAGTAAAATATTATACAATTATAAAAACAAAGCACAATGTGTATAAAACTTCGTGGCTCGGTGTGCCTATGGCCAAAGATAAATACGAAAATATATGTGAACTGGCCTGCAAACAACCACTAAATGACTTAATACAATATCTGTAGTATAGGTCGAATCCTATATTACACCGCAGATCAATATCTCTCCTGTGACAATCAATGGCCTAAAATAACACTGTCCCGTTAATGGCCCGGTCTCGTCTAGCCAATATCATTTACATACCCTTAAAAAGACTGTGGATCAGTATCTTCTTTTCGCGACAGGTTACTGCACTATGGAAAAAAGTACTCTGCATAGGAAACAACCTTGTATCATCTAATCCATATCTTTAAGGGCACGGTTCACCTCAGTTTTCAACATCTTTTTTATTTTAATATTTGTACTTGATATTTTTTTCTTATTTTAGACATAAATTGTGACAAAATCTTCCTCTTAGAAAATTGATGTATCTCTCAAAGTTTTCACGTAAGAAGTCGTAAACGTCAAAATTTCCACTTCACGGTTTTATGTACGCCACTAAAACCAACTGTAATACCAAACCGAAAAAATCCACAGCGTATAGCAATGTTGTAGGCTATATATATATATATATATATATATATATATATATATATATATATATATATATATATATATATATATATATGTATATATATATATATGTGTATTTAATAAAAAATATTAATTTTGAAATGAAAATTTAAAAATTTTAAATATTGTTAAAAATATGCAAAAATGTTTTTAATTTATATTTTATATAGTTCAAACCATAGCCTACGACATTGTTATACAGTGTGAATTTTTCGGTTAGGTATGGCGGTCTGTTTTAGTGGCGTATATAAAACCGTAAAGTGCAAATTTTTACGTTTACGACTCATTACGCATAAAATATGTGCGATACAACAATTTCCTTAGAAGAAGATTTTGTCACAATTTATGTCCAAAATAAGGAAAAAAATTATCTGGTACAAATTTTAAAATAAAAAAATGATGTTGAAAACTGAGGTGAACCACACCCTTAAAGTGTCTTATAAAAACAGCTGTAAATTATCTTTTCAGCGACAGAAGACTGCTGTCCCGAAAAGAATACCAGTGTATTAATGGCCCAGTATCTTCTTGCCAATATCTTTTAAATATCTTAAAATACAGCAGACCGTTTTCTCTTTTGCGACAGGTAAGTGCTATTCAGAAAAGGATACCAGTATAAGTGACCTGATATATCTTTGCCAATATTGTTTAATTGTCCTGGAAATGACAGCGGGCTGGAACATTTTTCGCGAGACTTATCTGCTGTTTGGAAAAGGACACAGCGCCTTTAACTGTTTGGCATTTTCTTGCCAAAACTATTTCAATGTCCTTAGAAACACAGCAAACTTGTATATTTTCCTTTACAGATAAACACTTACTGAGAAAGAACACTGCACAGTTAACGACCAGACATCCTCTTGTTGATATCTTTTAGACGGCTTTAAAAGGATAGCAGAGTTTTTCGTGACTTTTTACCTCTGTCTGAAAAAAGGACACTGTGCTATTAATGGCTCGATAACTTCTTGCCAATAATTTGAAATTGTTCTTAGAATGACAGAGGGCTGGTATTTTACTGACCGATAACTGCCGTCTGATAACAGGACTCTGCGCCGTTAATGACGCGGAATATTATTGCTGTTATCTTTTAATTGACCTGAAAAATACAGTGGGCAAGTTATTTTGTCGCGATAGATATCCGTTTGTCGGAAATAGGACGCTGTGCCTCTAAAATTTAAGATTCAACTTGCTGATATATCTTGAGTGCCTTTTAAAAGAAAGCGGATGTCATTTTCGCGACACTGTCAGAAAAAGGTCACTTAGCCGTTAAAGGCCCTATATCTTCTTGCTTATGTCATATAACTGTCTTCATTAAAACAGCGAGCCGGTGCCTGTTTCGCAACTGACGGCCGTTATCGGTAGAAAGTCGCTGCATTATTAACGGCCCAGAATATGTTTGTCGATGTAATTTAAGTGTCTTGAAAAGGACAACAGGCCGATGTCTAATTCATGACGGCTTACGGTTATCAGACTGTTATCTTACTGTTAACTGCCCGTTTATCATGTTGTAGACTCTTGACGACAGTTTGGACACAGGATGGACGTCTTGCCGACAGTTAGCCAACACATTGTGTTTGCTAACGTTACTGTGAGATAAACGTAAATAAAAACGTGCAATATGCTGGTGTAAAATTATATGAAGAACAGCGAAGACCCTACTGCCAAACATATTTGTATAAAATTAAACATCTTTTACAAGCCAGTCACTGTGACGTACACGCCGGGGAATCAGAGAACTCGCCAAAAACGACGCACAAAAATTAGTATTGCTTGCTGACTTCAACACTTAAACATATTTATCTTGACATGGCCAGACTTTTTTTATAATATTTGAGGCATATTAACTAATACTAAATTACCATTTTACGTAAATGATGTGACAACTAGGTTACGATTATGCACGAACATATAAAACTAAACATATTTTTCTAAGTACTACGTAAACAACAGCTGTTGTAGCGGCCACCCGCAGCAGGTAGCAGGGACCTTCACCGCGTGCTGGCAACACACAGCGCTGAGCGGCAGGCTGCAGGAATGCGAAGGTCAGGGACGTGTGTGCCGCCTGGCAAGCTCAGCCGGGCCGCAGGAATGCGGAGGGCTGAGTGTACCATCCGGCCGGCAGGGCAACTACCTGACCCCAGCGAGACCAGGGAGGAACACTTAGTCTGACTCTAGCAGTGGTCGCGAGAGCTTTGCCTGTAAGTAGCGCGCTGTGTAACACAACGTAATGTAGCAGTGTTTACATGTAAATAAATACAGTATCACGG
>PNEQ01069830.1:0-24446 GCA_003012365.1 Medauroidea extradentata | reverse complement strand
TTGTTTAATTAATTGACGGTAGAAATTTTTTGTGTTTTAATTGTCAAAGTTAATTAACGTATCTGTGACACAGTAGTAATTGTGTGCATAACTAATTGTGTTGTGAGAGTTATAGTTGATTACTGTTTTGTGTATTTCGTAGCTTTGTGAGCTATTAAATCCAGTACTTAATTTAATTCTTTTATTTCTAATTATAAGACCTCTATCCCAAAAGAACTCATGGGAATTGCCCACAAATAATGTTTATGTCTGAAACTTGTAACAATATATTAGCAACCATTGTGTGTTTTTTTTCCTTCAGAGTACGACACGATGGATAGTTGAACTTTACCGAAAGCGCGGGGCGACTTTGGGACATAATATATATATATATATATATATATATATATATATATATATATATATATATATATATATATATATATATATATATATTTGTGTGTGTGTGTGTGTCACGTGTATGGAATTCCTTAGTAAAGAAATATACTTGCGATAAATTCTGAATAATGAATATCCATGACATTTAATTAATATTCACCAACAGTTGAGAACTATGAAAAAACAGAAATAGTTCAAAAGTGTTCCAAATTCACCCCACGTGTTCTAAGTCACCCCGTTTGTCCGTAGTCACCCCACGTGTTCTAAGTCACCCCATGTGTCCTAGTCACCCCATGTGTCCTAGTCACCCCATGTGTCCTTAAGTCACCCCATGTGTCCTAAGACAGCCCATGTGTCCTAGTCACCCCACGTGTCCTAAGTCACCACACGTTTCCTAAGTCACCCCACGTGTCCGTACAGTATTTGTATGGAGTTGTTTCATTAATTTGGTTTTTTGATTTTCGGAAGTAGAACTGTTTAAAAAAAAAACGTATCCTTTCTGCAGTCGGTTTTGATAGAGCGTGGAGTACGGCTTGACAGAGAGAGTTTGTTTATAGTTAAAGTGGAATTATTTTATAAAATTTGAACTGAGAGATTGTAAAATAAAAATTATTTAAAACAAATTGTCCTTCCTGCAATCTCACAAGATAAATGAAATAAAGAATGTAACAAGGCCCCGTTGGGCCTTTTGTTCGGTACTTCCTTCAGGCGGTATCGCACTCTGGCATAGCAGGGATACTGGTTGCCGAAGAAGCGGGTGAGCGCCCCCCCCCCTCCCCCCGCCACCCTAGGTTCACAATCACAGCCACACAGCCGCTGACCTCGGCCCGGGCGAGATGCAAATTAAAAAGCAGCCGTCAAGATACTCGCGCGAGTCTAGAAGACATTAATTGCTTGTTTGCAAACCCAGCCGAGCGTGTGCGAAGGTCGGCTGCTTTGGTTACGACGTGCCCGTCATGCATTCCTCGGCGAATGTTGGTGCAGTTATGTGTCCCTCCATCTCCCTTTACCAATCTCTTTCCATCATCAACATGTCATTCCACGAAAGGAGACAGCCCTTTTCATCTTGCACTAACAGGCCGTGGTACATAAATAAACGCAGACGGTAACGTATGCAGGTTTTACGTCTGATCGACAGCAAGCTCGTTAAGAGACGGTGACGCACGAATTAACTCGTTGACGGGAACTGGTGGAGGAATCGGCCATGACCTTCGTTAACGGGGATCAGAATCCGCCATTTTTGAACTATGGAAATCCTTCTAACGTTAATTTGGCCTGTGAATTTCTATTGTGTTTTTTGACATCGACAAGGAACGTGACACAGTTAGTTGGTATTGCTCAAGTAGGCCTACTAGCGCTTATACTACATTTGTGACCATTCAGAGAACAAACACACCTCTTCCCTCCGGAAGGTTACTAGTTAGAACTTAAGAAAGTTAGTGATAATGTAACAGCTTGATAATACTTAAGATAGTAATTAATGTGCCTTGTCAGGGGAAAAATGTAGATAAATCTCTTTGTACGGAACTTGCAGCGAAAAATTAAGAATTAGAAAATGAAGGTTACCGACCCCCTTAAAAGTTAGCGGACGGTAAATTTTTTGTTCTTCTTTTTCTTGTCATTTTTACGTTTGAGACCAGGGGGTGACACAGGATAGGGCCTACGCTGCTCTTATATTCTGTAAACGATTGCGTGTGTACCAATATACAAAATTACAAACATCACTGCACGATATTGTAATATAGTAACAGAAATAATATTTGTTGGCAGTTACCATACATTACAGTGTTAATGTCGGAATCTACACGAATTAAATAATTTGTTTTGTTGTAAAAACTGTTTAAAGAATTTTGATGTACATTGAGAGTCTTTACAATTTTTTGTAGTGGTACACCCGAGGATCGTGTAAGGATACGCCGCCATTTTCCGTTACTATTATCACTCGTGTGCATGCTCGCCGCGTGGTTGCGATTCGTCAAGATTTATCGTACCGAATGGTTTGTTTTAGTTAGACCTTTTAGTTTTAAAGTTCCAGGTGCATTTTATTTTGCCTAGGACTTCGTTTTTATTGTACCAATTATATGTGGCTTCATGACCTGTGTTTCGTTTCGCTTTAAAAAGTTTTTACGACTGATGTTAACCTAATAGGATGGTAGTGTGTTGTGTCCCACATGCTGCCAGTTGTTTGAATAATAATAACTGACTTCGAACGTACCTAATATTACGTACTATTTATGAACATTACTTTAAATAAAAATATCAGATTTACTCGTATATAACCTTAAAGTTACAGGTTATGAGTACACACAATTTAACCATATCAAGAACCTCACCGCTTGAAATAAAAAAATTAATAAATAAAACACATTATTACAAAACTCATCTAACAACATTATAGGCTAATTAAATATTTAAACAGTTCATCACGACTATGCATCACTGTGGATACTAACACAAAATTTCCCTTCTGTTGCGTGGTTAGCAATACACAATCGTTTACGACACCGAGATCGGGCCGTAAATAAGGAAGGCTGGTTAACCTGGCAGTGCCATCTCTTATAAACCCTTACATACTCCTTGTTTGAGACAAAGAGACAGGGAAGGCGATAAGTGGAATATAACACGTCTGTCAAACACCTTATCGCCTCTAGGCGCGAGGAACTAAACTAGCGCAGTGTTCTCGCAGGATGTTTTTTTTCGATGGGTCTTCAAGTGATGACTTTGTTATTTTATTTGTGGAAAGTTTGTGGTAAATTCCAATGCAGGCTTCTACGAATTTTTTTGGTGCTAGCGGTTGATGTTTCATTAGCTACAGCAGCGTAAACAAGTCATTTTTAGCACTTTTGAGGAGCTTGGAAATAATGTTTTTAATCAGCAAACGGAATATTTAGAATCATACAGTAGGGACACAGTGCGTCTTTTTTTCGTTGATAAACGCGTTAGAAAAATTTGTAACAGTTATACAAGAAAAAAATACTTTCCGTACCAAGCTACAGCACGTCTCTCGCGACAGCGACTTCGAGAATCCATTTAAACCGAAAACCTGGGCCTGGAATCGAACTCGGTCCCTCCCGAATGCGAGTTCAACGTCTTACCGAAGCGCCACTACGCTGGAGAATTTTTTTTCCATATTCTCGATAATTTGAATATTAGTACAGAAAGCCTCGGAAGCAGCAGTCCTAGTAAACAGTTTTTTTTTTAAATAGCAAATTATATTTGCCAGTGTGGTGAGTATTTTTTACTCTCGCGTTGGAATCTAAATTACGGCTTCATAAATACTTCAAGCAACGTGATTGTTAAAAAATTTGGCAAACTATTTTCTAGGCTTGCAGTTTTTTTAAAACCATCTTTCAGATTTCGATAAGTTCCAATGAATCTTTTTCATAACCGACGAAAGTATCGTTACTGTAAAACCTTGGTATGCTGTTTTATTCGTACTCCAGGCGTTTTGGTTCCGGTCGACTATGATTTTCTGGAATCACTCCAAGTGAATTACTTATACGGTTCAGTATTACTGTCCGTGGATGCTTCCATTCGTGTCTCTGGTTCTCTGAATGAACGGTTACGTTTCTCATGATCTCGATATCGACGAGCAGTAATGCTCTACTTTAACATGCTTTCCATCTTGGTGCAGAATAAATAAGTTACAGAAGCGACACTGCGTGATATTTAGCTAACGCGTTTTCTCTTTGGGTTGCCATGGTGTCGGAGTTGGGGTATGTTTGAGTGTGCTGAAATTTTTGTGGGCCATGAGAAAATTTACACGTAAATAACATCACGTTTATTATTTTGAATTTATGATTGGGATAGAACCAAATTATAGTATTTATAGAAATACAAGTGGTCATGTAAGCCAGTGCCAAGAATTCTTGTGGCTTTCTTTACAGTCCTGTACTCTCCGAGAAGCATTACAATAACAATAAAATATTTCATCATATTTCTTCCGATAGCATGATTTATTCTGCTTAAAAGAGGTTTTACAACAAACCACATTACAAACTTTTTATCACGAAACAATTAGTACAGTTTAATACATTTTCTAAGCGTGGGATTTCAAATTTTTAATTTTAAGGAATCGTTTTATATACGCAATTTGTTTTTAACTTAAGTTTTAATTTTTAGTTGCAGGTTTTTAAACTTTATTACTTCTACAATTATTATAAATATCAAATAATATAAAACACGTTACCTTAATAGTAAAACCTCGTAACTCCATTTCGCATTTATTCAGAAAAAAAGAGAGAAAAACTATTTTATTTCCTTCACACTGAGGAAAAATACGTAATTTTGTACAACATTACTATAAATGAAATTTTTATACCAATATTTCTTTGTAAATACCTTATTATGATGGTTTAAAAGGACTCGAATGTCAAATCTTCATAATATGGAGTTAGAAGCTTTTACTATTAAGGTAACGCATATTCCAGCTTATGTTCATGAATTTCTCACATCAATTCGGAAAAGAGCTCATAAATTTTAAACAGCTGGACACATTTCCATCGAATGCAACTAAGAACCATCCTGATGAAACTAACTTTAATTAATTAAAAAAAAAAAAAAAAACTATTGCTATACGTCCGTACGCGGTGTTAAAAAGGATTACACAAACATTTATCTTATCGATTGATATCGTTTTGACGTATGGAATATAAACATTTTACTGGCTATACATTACTGCATAGTGGGATAAAAATAAAATTTTTAAAAATTTTATACCTTGGGCTTGATACAAACTAACACATTTAAAACATTAATAATCCATAGAAAAACACAATAACGTATTTCATGAAACCACAGAAAATTGCCCCTGGAAACATTTTTACATAACAAAATGTGTGTGGGTTCTTTTGACTGCATAATTTGGTTGTGTTATATAACAGGGAATATTTAACATTTTATCGACGTGGAAATAGTTACATTTTAAATATCATTGACCTGTGGGAAAATCATTCTATAGGTTGTTCGCGATAAAGTAAGCACTTTTGAAAACCCTCTCATCAAGAATAATGATCAAAAGTATTATTCATTGTGTCTAGACGTTAACTATTGAATACAGTACAATATGAACAAACAGTTTGATTATTAATTTCGGTGCTTATAGTGAAAAGTGTCTGGAAACTATAAGGTAAAAACGTTACTAGGGCTTCAAAAGTGCTTACGTTATCCTGAACCGGCTATGTACTCGCTGCAAGTCGGGCGGGGTCGAGCCCGTGACTTCCCGAATGCTCGCGCCGCATGCTAACCGCACTACCGAACGGCAGCAGATCAGATGCCGAGCTGTCTGGTGTAGGTGCTCACGCATGCTCCCTCCTTTCCCCCTCAATTCATTTGTTCATGTTGGCAAGCTTTATCAGCCGGACGCGCACACGATGTGAAGGCTCGCCCCGACTGCCGTCACGTCGCATCGCTTTCAGACGAACTCTTCCCCCCTCCGCCAGCCCTTCAGCCCTCACCGCAGATACGCCGCAACTTCCAAGCAGCTCCTTTGTTTACGTGTATCGGGTTCCGGCCCGTTGACCGCCCAGCGCGTGTGTGTGCTCGACCTTCAGCCGACCTTGCCGTCCAGCCACCTGACTTGACCTCCGTACACATCACCCTCTTTGACCAGTGGCCTGCACACAATCATACGAAACTGAAGGTCATATTCATACGTTTGTGAGTTCAGGCTAGCTAGGATTTTGATGAAAAATCGTGAAACCTGTAGAAATCGGATTTACATTTTTAAGGGGAAGTTTATTTAAAATCGTGGTTTAGTTATTTCTCCCCACCACCTTGGATTTATCCGTTTCTTCTCGATAACTTCTGTTCCAGTCGATGTATCAAAATTTTTGTCACGACAAGGCATAGATACAAACTTATTCGATTTTCTGTAATTGCTGGAACCATAATATATTCATTATTTTGCAACGGGAAACAGCTTGAAAGGAAAACTTGCTTTATTTACGGGAGCGACTACATTGGCCGCAACGTTAACAGAAACAATGCCATATGGATTCCAAAAAGTGAATGAAATAGTAAACTATGCCTTGTCAGCGTGAAAAAAAAACCATGTGTACATTCCCTGATTTATAAGAAAACCCGTAAAATCGATCTGACAGGGATCAATTCCTCTTAAGAGTGCGTGGTATATAATTCAGCGCTAAAATCATCAGTTCAGAATTGTAGGTTTCTCGAAGCCAATTTGCGAAAATTAAAAACCAGCAATCCCAGACGATAGTTTCTGCCAAATTTCTGAGCAAAAATTTTTCTCGTTTAACGTATATCTGAAGAACAATCTTTGACGTCGAAATTCCGTACATTTAATTGAGGCTTAACAAATGCATCATTCTGGGTAAATGTTTGCTCACTAAGTTCGCATATATGACTGATCAATATTGAAGCGCTCATCCAGGGGTGTCTACAGGGGTATTTATGACGCCGGTTGCGTTATAGATATATCAGGGGGGGTTAACTAAACTGGAAAAAATTATTTAAAAAGTCATTGTTCATTGGGATTCTTCTATGTGCGGAAAAGAGCAATTACTGATCGTGTTCGGAGAAAAAAGAAAACAAGTTGTTGGAAGTATTTGCTATTCCTCTTTTGCCACGAGCCCGGAGGGGGGGGGGGTGCGGTTGCCTATTGTTGGGGAAGGGAGGGTGATGTGTAAAGTTGTGGGACGATGGGAGGTATTGGTTTTCGGGAGAAAGAAGAGGCACTAAATAGCCACATCCAGTGGCGCCGGAGCCACGGGGCAGCAGGTTGTTTGTGTTGGGGAGAAAAGTATGTGTGTCCCCCACACACATTTGTAGTGTATATGTAAAGTGTATTTGTAACTAACTTTGAATTTTTTTATTTCGTTGTGATTATGGTGATTTATGCTCAATATTTATGTTAGGAAACAATTAAATGCCACCATTTTGTACCTTAAAATTCAAAGTTTTCCGGGGGAAGACCCTCGCCCCCACCCCCCGCTTTTTTGGGGTACGTGCATATTCACAACATACATGCGTCTTTGCCCCCCTCCCCTTTTCAAAATGTCGCTCCGGCGCGCCTGCCCACGTGACGTGCATCTGTCTATCAGTACCTATAACAGCGAGCAAGCTCTATCTCTGTCTCTCTCTGTAAGGAATGTGGTTGAGTTATTGCCAACCCCCTGTTTTCCAAGAAATGGTCAGCACTGCCCCAAGTCCGCAGTCCGCACCTATGTCTAGGGAGGTTTCCACCAGTCACTTACAGTTAATGTGAGAGAGAATGTAGATTTTTTTTTAAGTTGTCTGTATCTTGTGGGGATGCGTATTATTTAGATATATAGTGTTTTAATATTTCAAGAAAAGTTAGCAGTGCCGGATTTTTTTTTCTCGAAATTAACCATGCAAAAACAACAAAAAATTTTAAATACAGGTGTTTAGAACTATTGTGCAATGGAATAGTGAAACAGGACAAGTGGTTCGAACATTTCAGAAATAAGAAAACATGCCTTCAAGAGTAAAAATAATTTGGCTGTCAAATACAAAATAATTCAGTTAAGAACTTCGATGATGATATAGCTGGAAGCCATTTGTCGAGAAGGCACTGTTCCAAGAAGGAAATATATCGGAAAGTGGTACAAATAAAAAAAATTGTGATGAAAATTGCGGTAGACCGCGCCCTTAAGTGGAGTGTGTACCGGTGTAAAATTTCCGCATTTCACGCGTAGGAACATGCAGAGCGATAAGAGCAAACGAACCATGCTGGACGAGAAACATATCGCCTGTATTCACAGCGCGTCAAACTGACGTTCAAGGTTTTCCTTCTAGCGTATTATCTATGGGACTCTTAGCCATGACCGTAAAATTTTATTTCTGGATAGTTTGTAGTAAAGGTTTACATTACGTAAGAAGCTTATGCACCTGACGCATGAACGTGGTTGAATCGTGCCGTGCCTA
This sequence comes from Medauroidea extradentata, assembly GCA_003012365.1. Taxonomy (NCBI): domain Eukaryota; kingdom Metazoa; phylum Arthropoda; class Insecta; order Phasmatodea; family Phasmatidae; genus Medauroidea; species Medauroidea extradentata. The sequence goes on along the minus strand of PNEQ01069830.1, from coordinate 16,160 downwards.
TTCTTTTCTACACTAAACAGCTAAACTTATTCGCAATATATTTATCTACGATAAGAACTAGGCATCTTTCATTAAAAATATTCAACATTCTTATTAGACTCTATTCATTCAAAGGTTGCAGCTGATCAGGCGCGGCTTGTGGATTTGGACATAGGTAGGGCTGCATACGAGGAGGAACACTTATCCCTTAACAAAAGGAGGCAGCTCCAGGGGTCCTCCCCAGAAAAAAATTTTAATTTAAAGGTGCAAAATGGTGCTATTTGAACAGTTCTCGTGTCTAAACATTGAATATACTTTTGGTAGATTAATTATATTATTTTAAAGAAACGCTCTGTTAAGGGACCTCCCTAGTAGAGTAAATCAAGTTTCGTTTCAAGCAGTTACCGCTATTCCATTTTCTCAAACAGTTTAAAACACTTCAAGGTGTTAATTTTTTTAGTCCAAATTTCGCAAAATCCACAAACGTAATTTTAACACATTTAACATGCCTTTGGATTACTGTAATTCATTTAGAACAAAATCCACGAACATAATTTTAACAAATGTAACATACCTTTGGATTACTGTGTTGAGCACATGAAGTAGCAAGTAGGTTAAGACAAACAATGGTAGCTGCGTGGAAAGTTACGCCAAGTCGAAATCACATCAGTGTGTGCTGTCCAGACATCGGATTGACTTCGTAGCTAAGTTGTTTTTAAGTTTCACAAATCACAATGTTTCACATTTAATAAAACTGCACCGTTAATTTAATGCACTATAGTTCGTTTTTTTTTTTTTACACTTTTAACTTTGCTACATCTCACTGTATTTGCAAATGAAAATATAAAGTCAAAAACAGGTTTCAACTAAATGGTCACTTAACTAATGTGCGGATATCCATTACTTGTACGTGAAGTTCATTCGTCGTTCTTTTCTTAGAACAAATATCGCAATACGTTGTTATACAGTACTCACTTTATCGTGAACGACCTATATAGGGTAAGGGCGGCACGCAAGGAGGGAGGTTAGAGACTTCAAACGACAACTTTTATAAATATAAAGAAAAGTGTTAATACACAATAAAAATATAAAGAAACAAAAGGAAATAACTCGTAAGACCTTAAATATTAAAAGCCACCTAAATATTTAAATAAATTCAGTGAAATAATATATAGAATGGTAAATTCTAATGGTAATTTCCCCTATTACAAAATACTCGCGTATAGGGAGGGTACATTTGATTGTGGCTTTCTGTCTCGTCTACTCTGCGGAATCGTAAATAAGACAGATTTTGAAGGTATCTGTAAAGGACGTCCAGAAATAAACCTTTGTATTTGATAAATGGTTATGATGGTGGCCGGACAGAAAATCAAGTTTTGAAATTTTCGTCTATGAGTTTAATGTTTTACTTCTCTGCCATATGGTTCGGTAAAGTACTCGGCTATAAAGTATGTTCTTTAAAAATGAATAACAATGTAATATATATTTTACATTGTATTTTTAAGTGTGAAATAATAGACTGCAAAAAATGTTTACTGTAACATCTAGGCGTAAAGAAGCAACATCTAAAACTTATCACTCTCTCTTTCTCTCTCTCTCTCTCTCTCTCTCTCTCTCTCTCTCTCTCTCTCTCTCTCTCGAGAAAACGGTTGCAATTTGAGTCAATTTTATGGCAGAATATTATAAATAAACTATTCTTTTTGGCGTAATAGGTTTAAAAATTCCATACATGTAGAAACACGCTACTTTAGACCAGTTTTATTTTTCATGTGTTTCAGCTGGGTTTTGAGTGAAAATGCAGTTACGATTTTAGAATTGTTTTACTAATTAACTAAGTCACGTACGAAAAATGTGAAAAGTTCGTAGGAAGCGACCCGGTGTGTAGGACAGGCCATACAATTTTGGTACAATTTACTGCAGTGATGTCGCGAAACGAGCGAGTTGAGTGACAAGTCGCGTCTGTCGTTAGTGTAGTGTAGCGTGGCAGGCTGTGTGGGTTTCTATTGCGTGACGTCATGTGCTGGGGCTGGGCGGCTTGCAGCCCATAAGCGCGCCAAATGCCAGACACCCCCGCCCTCTTTCATGCAGTGTTCGCCAGACAGGGACGCTCACTGCGCATGCGCCAACAAGGTCAGGCGGGCTGCTCGCTGCACAGCCCTGCGTAGTTCAGATCGCCCCAGGGCAGGAAACGCGTGCACAAGTAAATCTTTAAAACGTTCTCGCATTCCTCAGACTGCGCGATTGGCTGACAGTTTTGGCGAGTAGGTAGTTCAAAATATTATCATTACAAACAATATTCTATAACACCAGCTGTGAAAATGCAAATTATTTACTCTAATTCCCAAATAATCAGGAAGGGCTGCAGCCCTGCAGCCCAGTACCACAAACCGTCACTGCAGCTAATTCATGCAAGTGAATGACAATAGAATTATTGTACAGCATAAATTTATTTTTAAATATTGAAAAAATACAAGGAAAATGGGTTACGGCACATTTTCTATGAGAGGAATAAAGCTATAATTCAATTGCCTTGATTTATTTAGTTAGCAATTTTTATTTCTGCTGCAACCTTAGAGTACACAGAGTATAGAAACATGTTTTTTGGGGCCACTCAAAATGGCTATAAATGTTTTTTTTAGACAGCGGTAACTGGAAAAATAGCACCCGGATTAGTAAAACACAACGCTGGAAGCATGCGTTTGTCTTTACTGCAAACTTTCTACAAATAAAATTGTAGGGTCGCAGTTTCAAGTCCCATAGGAAGAAAAGTAGTATGAAAACACTGCACGTCAGTCTGGCGCGCCTCGAATATAAGCGATGCTGTTACCGTCGAGTGAGGAAGTCGTTTGACTGTCTCCACGCATCAAACGCGGACAATTACATCAGTCTATAGCCCTATTAACTGTGTGCTTACAGGTTGTATTTATAGTCTAGGTATTCCAATCTTAACTAGGCTTCAGCCCTGAACAAGAGCGGGATATGGACGAGTGGAAGAGACCGGACCAGTTTCTCATCTGAAGATAAACATCTCATTCCACTGCGACGTCGCCCTATTCATCGCCTGTCGCCAATTTGCCCTGGTATGGGGGGCTAGTCCCGCTAACCGCTCCCCTCGCGAGAAACTAATTACACTGGCAAACACGCGGCATTTGTCAGGAATAAGCTCGGGCGAGGTCACCAATCACGTCGCGGTGAAGGATGAGGGCTGGGTGTTGCGTGCGGTATCTCGTTCTTCGTGACGGCGAAGGTGGCTGATATTAACGCCTGCGAGAGCCTTGCTCGACGTCAGACACGACTGACTACACACACTGTTGGAGACTCAGATAACAACGTGCGCACATTCTAACAAGCTCGTCAAACCAGTCGCGGGCTACACTATTCGGCCGCGAAATTCTATTTAAGGCGATGATCTCTCGTTTATTCTGCTGTTGTGAGAACAAGAATATTTTTAGCCAGAAATAGAGCAGACGTAGAACTGGCCTACGATTTTATTGAAAATAGTTTTTATTATGTAGTCTTTTTTTGGTCAAAATTTGCATGGTCTCGGATGTCTAGCTATTCTTTAGTTAAATAGGTAGCAAAATGCGTAGTGTTTTGTCTTGAATTGCCAACATAGGTGCACAATCCCTTATCCGAAATTCAGCATGAGTTTGAGTCGCATGGCTAGTCCGTTAAAACAAACTGTTCATTCGCCAAAGATCGTGTGCATAATTCGTTATTCATCACTTCGTGAACATAAAAAAGCGACAGATAATCGAAATCGGCTACAATTGATAGTATCGTAGGTTGACTACAATGGGACAGCATCTAACATTCTTCTTATCAGGGCCTAATAATATCAGGCAGTGCTCCTTATTCTCACGTGTTTACTGCTTGTATGAGTTAGCTGCATTGAGAACATATTCAGCACTTATATAGGTTGGTGGTTATGAAAACGCATCAAGCATCTATGACTATGCATGATACCAAGTTTGAAAAATATTTGCTAATATATAGTATACTATGCTGAAAATATAGAAACAACCACAATTTTGAAAATATATGAACACAGGATGAACGAAGTATACAAAAGTCAAGTCAGCTTTGGATGAAGCATATGAATACCAATTTTGACGAAATTCTGAAGAAATATATGCGGTACTATGCAAAAAATATATAAATTTCCGCCTTTTGAAAGTAAAAATATAAATACAGGAAGAACAAATTCACAAAAATCAAGTAAGCTATGTATGTTGCATATGTTCACCAAATTTAATGAAATTTTGAAAAATGTTTCGTAAGCTATGTAATACTATGCCAAAAGTATAAAAATTGTCCGCCATTTAGAAAATATAAATCAAGGATGAACGAAGTACACAAACCAGCTTTGTATGCAAGGGCGTCATTTCAGGTTTTTCTGGGGGGGGGGAGACTTTTTTTTCGGCGACAGTGACCTTGTTGCATCTTTTTTATTAATTAAGCATGTATAAATTAGAAACTTTAATAATAAAACTTCAGTTTAATATGCTTAAGATAGCATTATTTTAATAACACAATACAACAAATATATTTTATACACTTAAAATTCTAAATTCAGGGGGGTAGGCATTTGCCCCCCTGCCCCTCTTAATTGACGCCACTGTTTGTATGTAGTGTTTGTACCAAGTTTGACGAAATTCTGAAAACTGTTTCCTAAGGTATGTATTAGTATGCTAAAATTCTTAAGTTGGCCGCCACTTTTTAAATATGAACATAGGATAAACGAAATTCACAAAAGTAAAGTCAGATTTGTATGTAGTATATGTGTACCAAGTTTATTGAAATTCTGAAATATTTTTCCTAAGATGTGTAATACCATACTAAAAATATAAAATGGCCGCCATTTTTAAAATATAAACACAGAATGAACGAGATATAGAAAAGTCAAGTCCGCTTTGTATGTAGTGTGTGGGTTGGTGAAATTCTGAAAAATATTTCGTACGATATGTAATACTATGGTAAAAATATTAAAATTGCCTCCATTTTGAAAATATGAGCACAGGATGATCAACATACACAAAAGCAAAGTCTGCTTTTGAATGTAGTATGTGCATACCAAACTTGGTGAAATTCTGGAAAAACATTTCTTAAGATACGTTATACTATGTTAATAATGTAAAATAGGCCACCATTTTGAAAATAATATCACAGGATGAACGAGATACGCTAAAGTAAACTCAGCTTTGTGTTTAGTATATGAGTACCAAATTTGATGAAATTCTTTTTACGCGTCCTTAGTTATCTAGTTTGATCAAAAAATGTTAATTGGCTGCCATTTTGAAAATATGAAAAGGTCGTAAACTAAATATATAAAAGTCACGTCAGGTTATTAAGTTCTATATGTGTACTAAGTTTGATGAAATTCGGCCCATTGATTCAAAAGTTTTTATGGTGACATACACACACACAGACACACTGATAGAGAAGTGATCTCGTAAGCCAACGTGTTCCTTCGGAAAGTAGGCTAACGATGACAGCGCGTCAATTTGGGCTTTAATTTGTCTCATTTAGTTTCCAATTATTGCCGACAAAATTCACCGTAACGAAAGTATCATCCACCGCTGTCGCAGCATTATAAAGTCGAGCGACGACATTTCGTATGCGGCGATCACACATCGCTTTCGCAGAGTCGCACTATTGTATAAAGCCCTTAACAGTGAGTGACAGTCACCAGCTTGAATTATTGTACGCTGTTTAGTGTCATAACTTTTCTTCTGGGTAAATTTTTGTAACATTAACCTAACTACGGAATATAATGCATATTGATAGGATTTTAGACACCATAAATCTTTATTTTCCTTTACTGTTGTTACAGACCAAGTTACATTTAAGAAATGCTGTTATGCAGCAAGGGCATTATCAACGTGAATGTCTCTTTGCTATTTAATTTTTTTTAGACAAAAGTTAGATGTTGATTATGTAATATACTACAAAAACTATTAAATATAAACTGTTTGGTGAAATAAAATAGTACGTAGCTTTATTCATAAAAAAGATTTAAAGTAAGTTTAATAACGTTTTGAGAAAAATTAACATCTTGTTGACTGCGTAACATCATCGATTTATTTACCGTGTCTAAAATTCTATCCGTATGTATTTTATTCTGTAGTAAGGTTAAAGTTAAAAAAATTTACCCAGAAGAAAAGTTGTGACACAAAAATACAAAAATTGTGACGTTGTTGCGACAGTTCGCCTGGCTCTATGGCGCTGCACAGGAGACGCGGCCGGGTCTGGAAACAGGCGCGCGCCATCAGACGTTGCAGAGCTGTCGGCCGCGACGCACATCCACCGCATGGCTTCCGTTCTTCAGGCACGAGGTCCCAGCAACTCAGAGGTGGCCATCGTCTGCCACAGCTGCGACACGGTACGTTAAGCTACGCTAGATGACTTATTTCTAAATTGCTTAACGTAATGATATCACACTGTCAAAGTAATACAACCATAATTTAAAAAAACCGTGAAAATGAGTTACAATGATAAAATAACTAATTTTTCACTCTTTAGACGCGATAGGGCCAGACCGTTGCCTTTAATATCAGAGGGTAAATTGTAATGTTGTAATATAATATATAAGACAAAAACTTTTTATTGTGCAATGACGTAGTTACGTGTTCGAAATTGGCTTTGGTGGAATTAAATCTTATCACAAAGGGCTGGGTATTATTTGATTTTTAGACCTAACACCCACTGTTAATAAAATCATTCATGGCTTAATGTTGCTTTTCAAGCAAATTACTACTTCTGACTTGCGGCCGTATTACTTTGACAGTATGGTATTAAAACATGGTATTAGTGTAAATAGCAGTGCTAGTCACGATCGTTCTGCCATTAGATTACTACAACTATCACAGAACTTCGTATGTGTAAACTGTTTTGCAGTGCTTTCGTACAAATTAGTAGCCTATGTTACTGGATGCTATTTATATTTAAATTACTTTTGCTAATAAATTCCGACCCATTTCATAACTTTATTTACACGTAATTGCAATAATCTTGAATCCGATAATATTTGCGTGTTAAGGACTGTTGATAGGAATATCAGTCACATAATTAGATGTTTATGTACTGTATCGCATATGTTTTGATCCGTGTGTGAACAGACACTGTCGAGATGGTACTATCATCGTGAAAACTAAATTTAAATGGTGTCTGCTTTAAACGTCTAAATATTGTCATCTAAAACCTCGTTTAAACGACGATAGTATACTTCTGCTGTTTCGTATAACTTTACTAACATAACGTAAATTTTGACAGTTCTGGGGGGACATTTTTTTTTTTGCTGTACTTTTTTCATTGACGGGCAGTCGACATCTGTACTTCTGATGTGAGCCCGAGACATTAATTTCACTTTAATGTTAATTTAATTTTCTTTCTTTATGGTTTACATTACGTAATGTAAACCGGCATACCCTGGACTACCATATTTTACTGAAGTTGAACGATTCAGAGTATAACTATTGTGATGTCAGCTTTCGTGATAGTAACATCCGTGATAGTTTCTGTCTACGCACGCATCAAAACATGCGTCGTAGCGAACATCAGGTGGTAAGTGTCTGATTCGAGATGTTTGCAATTAAACGTAAAAAATAAATTTGGCAATATACAGTTGGTTTGGACATTGTTTAGCGAAATATTTCCCAATATACAACTATGGGAGATTATTGGTATTTAATTTTTAAAGTTGTTTTACAATACACATTCAGTAATTCAACATATTTTAAGTTGCGTAGCGTGTGTTAAAAATTTTAAAAAGTTTTTTTTTAATTCAGCTGCATACAACATTTTATGGCAACTTCAAAAATGAAAGGAAGTATTGTTCTTTTTTGAGTAAGTTAGGAGCTGGATATTAGTACTGATAGTTCTGAAATATATCGGTTCGAATTTGAAATGATTTCCCCGTGGAGGTAGTAAAATGGCTACAAAATAATGTTGTCACAAAAATGAAAAACATGGTTACAAAATGTCGTTTCACTCTGGGCAACTACTCGTAGGTCAAATCAATTATATAAGTTCGGAGGCGTATCTAGGTTGTACAGAAGGGGGGGCAGACTATCTCGGGCGCTGGGTTAGATGGGGTGCTGGTGGTGCCAACAATTTTATTTGGGAATGAAATGTAAATTGGTGTTTAAAAGATGCAATATCTACCAATGTTTAGACTCTTGTTAGTATTGTATTTTATTAACCTTTAACACAATATACTGTTATAAATAGAGTATTTTTAATTAGATTACACACTTAAAACACTGCTAATTGTAGCTAGTAAGTATAGATATTATATCGATGGTGAAGATGCAAAACCTCGTATGTCACAATTGGAAAGAGCTCAGATGGGCGGATAAACTGGAGATGAAATCTGACTGGCGTGGAAGGAATTTTACAGCCCTTTAGTTTGCATCAATACAATAAAATGTGCTTTGGAAAAAAAACTAATTTATTGGACATTCTTGTTATTGCCGAGGAACAATGTGTAAAAATGTAAATACTGCCAAAAATTTACATACGAGGTTTTGCATCTTCACCTTCGATATATTTCCACTAATATTTTATACTGGTATCTATCCGAGCGCAAAACAACATTTGCAAGATACGTTTATTACTGTTGTGTTGATTGGACTAACGGGAAACAAAGGTGGGGGAGGGGTGGAGAGGGGAGCAAATCACAATTCTTGCCCTGGGCGAGGAAAGCCTAGCTCCGTCGCTGTATAAGTCCCTCGAGGTATTAGGTTAAAGCTTTCACGGTCTCCTTTTTTATGACATAAACCACGTGTTTTGCAACAGGCGCTCCGAAAGTGCGCACCAACTTATAAAATCCTCATGAGTGCTTCATGAATTCAATTGCAACTACCAATGTTGTTGTGTAGGTACGTAACTTCAAGCAGGTAACCAAAATGGCTACTCCACCAGGCACCATATGCAGTTTAAGACCATGGTCCATATTTTGTACTACTTTTACGATAGTAATTTTTTAAATTCTAAACGAGAGCAGTTATCGAAAAATTGTTGCGTTTTGTTGGAAACAGTGAACACTAAGTTACCTAATTTTTTTCAATACAACATACTCTATGGTTTCAGCTAATTTTGCAATTAAGGAAATGATGGATCATGACCTTAACAACAAATTTTGTGCACTCCATGCACCAACTCTTTGGAGAATTTTTTGTCGCCTTCAGTACTGTACCAATCACATACGTATTTACAATCACGATAGCGGCAGTGCTATATTAACTGTACAAAAGTGACTGTCTGGCGAGAGTATCACGAAAGTTAATATAGTAAAAGTAACTATCACGATTTACTTTCATCGTGAAAACCAGGCCTAAGAAATGTTACACGTCTGATGAACATATTAATTTTGTAATGTTTCTGCAGCCGGATTTAGATAAGTTCACGACAGTGTATTCTGAAGTAAAAATGTCCTCGCGATTCTGTTTTACATTCGAAATAGATTAAATTTTTCTTTACTGTTGTTATGTAATTTAGTTTCTTAATGTTTCTGAGTTATGGAAAAAAAAACATTACCAATCTAATACTAATAATAAATGCGTGTTTACTTTCTTGGAAGTAGTAAACCACTGTCAGACATTGTGTTACGAAAGTTTATTGGTGTTTTAAAAAAGCCACGTAGTGCAATCCTGGAAGTGGATACACCATTGGGCGATCATGTATACGTTTTTACGACGACTAAACGCTAATTCTAGCGTGACAGAGTACATTTTTACATGCAATTAATTTTGTTGGTTGCGTTTGTTTTTAAAGATTAAGTTACTCTCTAATGATCTGTTTTATGAACGATAACATCGTAAATTATATATGTATTAAAAATTGTTGTTGTCTGTGCCACTGTTTAAAATAGCATTCTGAAACACGTTAAATGACTGATGTTTTAGGCAGAGTAATTTATTCTGCATACCTAACTTTCTGGTTTGGATATATTTAGATTCAAATCGCGTATTAATATATGTTGAATTAATTTGCTTCTAGTGTGATAGTATACGGTTGTCAAATGTTTAAAATGCGACTGCGGATTACGAGGTTTACGATTTACATTTGCGATGCCCCGTCATTGAAACAAACTCGTTTGAAAATGCCAGTTTTGTTGGCTTTCATGTGATAAGTCTGCAGTTTTTGTTTTGTAAATGTGTTACGTTAGATTCCATTACAGAGTAAAGTAATTGTATGTAGCCTATTTCGTTGATAATCTGTGAAATGTGTTTTAAGTAAATAATCATAGTTCCCAACAAAGTCTCTTTTTTTATAAAAGTTATTGTAACTTTCAATTAAAAATACACCTAAAAATATAATATGTAAGACAGATCGATAATTACACAAAACAATGCGGATATTAAAACACCCGTATTTTGCTACACGAGAAAGTAGAAAAAGCCACAGGTTCACCTTCCATTGGTTGAAAATATAACAGCTACCTTGATATATTTACTCGTCACTACTTAGTACTAGTAAAATTTTCGTTATTAAAAATAATCTGCAACTGCGACCGTGCATGCATAAAAACGAGCAAATTTTCCGAGTTATCTTTTAAGTTACCAGGTTCATTAAAATTAAATTTACCCAGTTTTTTAAAAGTCAGTGTAAAATTCTAAACCTACTATAGGCCTAATGCCTAGCGGGCGGCGTCAAACGAAAACAACTGTCCAACTACGTCATACGCGTGTTAGTCAATAAGAAAATTTTTTCACTGCTTTCGGGCGGCTTTTAAAAATATTGAATTTTTAAATATTTTGAAAATTAAAATACACACAGTATATCTATTTGACGTGGTTGCATTTGGTGCGGAAATAATTAGGATGAATCATTTAAATATTCAATGGTTTTTTAAGATACCGTCCCCATTGTTCAATAATCGCTTCGTCTTCAAAAATATATTTTGGACTATAGCATTCGTCATTCATTCCAGTCGTTTATACGAGAATGTTTTAAGTTACGCGAATGCATTTGTCAACATATGGTGTGCCAGACTTTAAGGTTACGCTTTGGTTTCCCTATTTACGTATGACCTGTTTCTGCTTTCCTTAAAATTTTCTTAGTTTTATTTTCCTTACGACTCTGCAATGGGGCTATGAAATGACGCTAAAACGTTAGTTGGAATTTCCAGATTTTGTATATCACATGAGCTACTCTTTTGCCACAGTGACGCGTTTGTTTAGTGTAATTTTTACCTAGAAAAAAAAGTATGACATTTGACCATGTCCAATAAATACGTTAAAAGGATAAAATATCTGACAAAAAAGAATGAAGTCTAGTAAGGTGTCTGTTGCTATTTAAGTGCGTTCACGTGCCAAAAACGCATAATTTTATATTTGTACGATTTAGTGTTAGTTCTACAGACGTTACTTTTGACTACATTTTCCACTTGTGAAACTTTATTAGCTCTCATAGCCTTCCCATAGCGGCACGTCAAAGTCAATATTGCAAGTTACGGGAACATGCTAATAACAAATATCAACTGACTTACGCTAATAAAATAATTTACACTGAAATTAGATAGCGTGGGTCATATGCTAAAAGATTTAAAGTCTCACAAAGCAATTCCTCTGTAATATTACAACAATTCTAAAAATAACGATAATTTTCTTTGTACATGGCCGTTTAAAAAATACAAAGGGACTTATATGTGTGGCTTTAAATATTTTAGCAAATTACCCATATTACCTAATTTCAGTGTAAATAATGTCATTCGAGTAAGTCAGTTGGTTTTTGTTATTAGCATATTCCCGTAACTTGCAGATTTTTAATTTGACGTGCCGCTATTGGAAGATTATGTGAGGTAAAAATGTTACACGAGTGGAAAATGTTGTCAAAAGTAACAACGTCTGTAAAACTAACACGTAAAAATATAATATATGTATAGGCCGTTCACGATAAAATGAGCACCCTTCATAAAGTTTTATTTCAGCTATTTTGCAGCCATCTTCGTTAATTTTAATATAAAAACTTTTATGTAACTAAAAACCAATGTAAACATCTCAATATTCTCAATAGTTAACATCTATTTGCCCAATAAAACATATTTTTAATTAATTACAAGTTCTGCTGAGTGCTCAGTCTATAGTGAACAGCCTATACTAAGCCTATCTCGTAAGTTCCTTGTTGCCTCTGCTCTGCAGTGCTTCAAGAGGCTCGAATCAGCTGGAGTCGTAACTAGGACCTGCAGAATTGTAAGAAAAGAAGTGGAGGGGCCCAGGTGTGGAACGATCATACCACCTCTGATATTGACTTGTTGGTCGAACTGCCCCTGCGGCAGACAATGGTGACCTTGACTTGTCGTAAAACAAGGTGGCTGTAAATATTGACACGGACTGTCTGAGAGCGGCCAGGTTTTATACCGAGCTCAAGATTACCGCGTATTTATGACCAACTTCTAACTTCTCCGAGCTGTAGCTACGACCGCTTCTTGCGGGAGCGCTGCCAACCTATAAAACGCGACGATGTACGATCACTGCGATGCTTATTTGCGGTGGCCGGAGGCTTGCTCTGGATGATAGATCCACCCTCCTTCACAACTTGCTCCTCACCGCTGGTGTTTAAGGGTGTTCAAGTCAGATAAAATCATAATTTTATATTTTTATGAAATATTGTTAGTTTTATAGACGAAACATTCGAGTACATTTTATTCTTACGAAACTATTAGCTTTCATAGATTTCTCATAACGGGCTGTCATAATCAAAATTTGCTTGTTACACTGCCATGCGAATAGTGAAAATCAACTGACCTACTTAAACAAAATAATTCACTGTGAACTAACATCCCATGAGCTATGCAATAAAACATTAAAATACCCACAACGCAATATTTAGAATTTTTTAAAAAATTCGTTAAAGTAGAAACAATTTTTTAAAAATTCAAAACCGTTTTTGGGATTTTTTAAATGTTTTATTGCATAGTCAATAGTATGTTATTTTACTGTGAAATTATTTCACGTACGTGAGTCAATTGATTTTCACTATTTGCATGGCAGCGGAACTTACAAATTTTAACTTTGACGCCTCGTTATGAGAAAACTACGCCAGCTAAGATTGTTTCGTAATTGGAAACGGCACTAGCAATAATCGCCTACAAAACTAACACTATTTCACATAAATATAAAATTATAACTTTATCACACTTGAAAACCTTTAAAGTCATGGTTAATCCTGTTAATGCAAGTTGAATTTTTTTTTTAATTCTGAAAGGGAGCAGATATCGCAAAGCCGTTACATAGAAATGTTGAAAATTGTTGTAACTATGTAGCCTAATTTTTTCAAAGCATAAGTGCCTGTAATTTTGGCTAATTATCGACTTAATTAAATTTTCTCAAAGTAAATAAGCCAAAATTACAAAAAGTTAAGTATTGAAAAAATTAGACTACATAATACAAACAATTTCCAACACATCGGTGTACCAGATTTGCGATATCTGCTCCCTTTCAGGACATGAAAAATCAAACTTACTATAATAGTGTAAATAGGGACGGGTGGCCCTAAAAGGACCTCCCTACCTGCCCTTCAATTTCGTAGCAGCGAGTAACTTTTCTACGTGCATTATATTATGTATATCTACGGAAACTGTGTCACTATAATTTTAAAAAATTCAGCTGTATTATTAGAAACAGCGAATTCGGGCTCCTCAAAATGGCCAAAAATGACTTTTCCAGGCTGCCGTATGTGTGAGAATAACAACCGGAATAAAAAAATCATATATATATATATATATATATATATATAATATGCCTAATTGAACGTTTAGACTTTGAACTATTCTGACCACAAATAAAATAATTTTGTCACCACTTAAAGTCCCATAGAAATAATGATAATAGTAAAGCAATACACGCCAGCTGAATGGCTTGCACGTAGGTAGCGATACTGTATTACAAACGCCGGCTAGCGGCATCCTAACCACTCCATCGATTTCGAATTTCTTAGACTTTAAGCTGCGACCCTATCATTTTATTGAACCTGTCACTGTAGCAAAGTCTATTGTAGCTGTAGACCTGAACTTAGAAATATTTCGGTACACTTGTTTTTGAGAAACAACCGCTTACAAAAGTCGATTTTAACCAAGTTCAAGCGTTTACAAATATCGTTATATGGAGATCTTGTGTTTGGTAATTTTCTTTATTTTTCATTTTTCGAAACATAATAGTTATTGAGGTTGCATTATGCGAATTTTCTCTTTGACGATACACACGATTTATTCTTCAAACTTCTTGATATAAATAAAAAATGGAATTTTTCATGAATGTGTCATGCAGCCGGGTTCGATTCCCAGAGAGATTGGTCCCCGGATTTTCGCTTGTGAGAATCATGCCGGACAATGTCGTTGGTCGGTGGGTTTTCCCGGGGATCTCTCGTTTCCCCCCGCCCTCTTATTCCGGTGGTGCTCCATACTCACCTCATGTCTCATCCCTCACCAGCGCTGAAGACCAAAATCTCTTCACTCACAAGTCCAGTATAAGGTGAACGTATAACACTATTATGACCTCCAAAATCCGACACAAACATATTCTATGCCTTAACATTGCCACATTTATCAAAAATATATTAAAACAGAAGTTATTGCAGAAAATCACTAAATTACATTTAGCATAGAGCTCTCCCGTTGAAAGTAAATAAAAGCAAAACAGTGTATCAGGAATGCTACATAAAATGATAAACAGACCCGAAGAACGGGCGGATTGCTGCGGAAGAGTGCCACTTCAGTCAGTACCATCTTCCTAGTCGATCTGTGGACGTGGACGCACGCACGCAAGCGAGAGCTTTAATCGAATCTTCTCTGCTCGGCTGTATTTCCTATTGTGCTCGGCGTCCTGTTGTCCACTCTCCTCTCACTCTGATCCAGGGAGCAGCTTACAGCGTCCTAGCCTGCAGCTTGCCGTCTGTAGCAGGCAGCACGGAATAGCCTGCGCCGTACACAATCATTCACCTGTTTATCTTCACACTAAAACACTTGCCTGTACCGTGCAAATTGCAACCCAAGGGCAGTGGCGGATTTTGAAACGTATTTTTGGGGAGGGTGGCTTACGTGACTTTACGGGTTGTAAATAAAACCTACCAGCCATCTCAAAAGTGTGGTTGTTTACTGTTACAGAACATTAAAAATAACATACATACAAGTAGGACACATTAAATGTACTTGGATCATCATAGAACAAAACTCCTGTTTCCTTGAGGCTAATGGACATACTTTGGCTTCATGATGTTGAACACGATGGGGGGGGGGGGGGGGGGTTCTACAGCCTGGTAGTCACCCCTCCCCCTTGAATCAGCTACTACCCAAGGGTGCAGAAAGGGAAGGGTCTAGGTTTAAAATCACTGTTAAAAAGAACACACATTTTGAATGCGAAAATTACGCACTAAATATCATATAGTTTATTCTTCATATATGTTATTTATAGTAAATAGCTTCTTAAAATATATCACGCGTATAAGAAAATTACGTAAAAACTTTCCAAAATCAAATTCAGCCAGCTTTACAGTACCGACTGTTATTTTCTACACCAGATGAAACAATTTCTTTATGACTATTTTCAGCTTATAGTCAATTATTGTTTCACAGCAAAACCTCGTGGTGTTGGTAAAACATTTTTCGGTAAATTTAATATAATTTAATTAGTAGAAAATTAAATACATTTTGATATACAGCTTGTCTTAAAATAAAACTTTAACTTACGTTGCCATCAAGGTTACTAAAGTATTTTAAAAGTAACATAATTTTTTGTTTCAATTACTGTATACTTTAAACAAACAAATGTAGGAAAGGTACATATCAGTGACCTATATTTAAACAAAACAAAATGTCTTTGCTACGGCTAAATTTGTATGGTGGCGAAGGAAGAGTGCTTAGAAACAATTGGTGGGAGGTTTAGAGGCACGTGGCAGAAAATATCACCTAGAAGACGAATGTTGAACAGTGATATGACGGCAGCTGATTTGTCTGACTAGTGCATTAGGAAGCATTATTTAGAATGTAACATAGCGTTTGCTATGTTAAAGGCTTTAGTAAATTTTCATTGTGTTTGTTGGTATGCTTGCTTCCAAGGCATACAGCGGTGATGTCTTTGGCTTAAAGTATTCATGTTATAAATTATTTTTGTTTATTTAGTATAATCTATGTATTAAATGAGTGTTTGTTCTTTGCACTTTGCATCAGAGCTTCCATGACC
>PNEQ01069824.1:0-53551 GCA_003012365.1 Medauroidea extradentata | reverse complement strand
ATATTGCGTGCGCTCTTTTCACTGAGCTAAGACAATTTATAGTTCACTGTTATTGAGTACGCTAGCTGTTAAATGCCTTCATCACATATTTTATCCAGAGTTACTGTTTGTATTACATAATTTCACGCGGGCAAAGCCGCGGCCAGGTAGCTATTTTGTAGAGAAATAAAGATGAATTAAAAACAAAGATGTTCTGCAAATAAAGTACCCTCAGCGTAGTGGACTGGATAAAGCTGTTTGTATTTGTTGTTATAAAGATATACAGAGAATATAGTAACACCATCAATTAATACGTTATTAAAATTTAGTTACTCTTTTCTATAGTACACGCGGGCGAAGCCGCAAAGGGACAGCTAGTTATATACATATCTACTAAGCATAGGAAAATTGTTGTTAACTAAAACGTTCAATTGAAGTATTTAAGTAATAAATGTATAATCTGGAACTCGGTCTTAGACTATTTTCCTATGAAAGTGCAATCGAAGAATTACACCAATTGTTTCATCCAGGAATACCGACCCGAATACTTGTAGTTCAAATAGACGTCTTTGATGTAGGCTAAGGAAGAAGCGAGATGACAGCAATATTGGCAGTAGCATAAAATAATTCATTACGGTCTATTTAACGAGGCATTTTTGGGCAAAACTGTTACGTAAAATGGGCACGGTTCGATTCCATTTAATATATTTCAAGATGAGCACTAAACGTTCAATGCATACGCATTGTCTGCCGCTGTGTTCCCCTTTCCCCTGCACCCTCATGCTGACAGTTGTCAAGACGTCTGGTCGCAACAGTTTACTGGAAACGACTGAACAAATGACAACCAACCCGGGTTTACCTGGAACCGTACTGTACTATAACAGCCACATCTCATTAACAACCAGGTTGTCGCCGATCAATTACATACAGTAAGTCTCAGTTTCAAAGGCCATATTTTGACAACTCTCTCCCTAAAATAGTAGTCTTGAATAGGATTATGTGATACCTGCACTTCCACTAGAAATGTATGTAACTTAATATAATACACGCTCAAAGGGATATTTCGTATAACAGAATGTGAAAAAAAGTGTGGCCTTTGTAACATCATTATCGCTCACTGTGGAGTAGATTGGAATATTTCCAACAGCGACGTGCATCACAATTTGCAGCTCTCTCGTATCCTCAGACAGTTTGGTTCGCTGCACTGATAACACTTAAAAATGCCAGTTCAGTTGTATAACGTTAAACCTTGTCCCTCAGTCGACACTAACAGGGTTCCATGTTTTATCCATGCTGTTATTTTGTACTTCTCAATTTATCGCCCATAAACCCTTGTAAACGTTAAAGGTAGCAGTATTTCAGAAAAAGGGTAGGTGAGTGGAAGTAGGTCCGTTTGACACCATCGTCACACGTCATGGAATACTACCAATTTAGGATACTTGTTGACTTGGAATTGTTTGGATAAGTTAGTTAATGTTCTTAAAATGGATTAGTCGGTTAGTAATGTGAAAATTAAAAATACTGCATATGTGACATGCAAACATTTGTTTCCGCCCTAGGGTTTTCCGAAATCAGTCATGAATTTCCTTGGTTCACCCATGTGAAAATACTCTTAGTTTTCAGAAATCACT
Source organism: Medauroidea extradentata (assembly GCA_003012365.1). Classification (NCBI taxonomy): domain Eukaryota; kingdom Metazoa; phylum Arthropoda; class Insecta; order Phasmatodea; family Phasmatidae; genus Medauroidea; species Medauroidea extradentata. The sequence continues at coordinate 51,941 of PNEQ01069824.1, read as the reverse complement.
ATTGAGTTCCTGATTATTTCCAGGCCATGGTCAGTTCATTCTCGCTTCCTTCCTTCCATCCCAAGTGTTTCTCTTAAAGGAATCAGGGGCCACAGTGGCTGAATGGTCTGACCATTCGCTTCTTACTAAGGCGATCCGGGTTCGATTCACGGGGGACTGGTGTCAGTCCCCGGATTCTCGCACATAGGAATCGTACCGGACAATGCCGCTGGTCAACGGGTATTCTCGGGGATCTCCGGTTTCCTTGTCCCTTCATTCTGGCGCAACGCCATACTTACGTCATGCCATCCCTCACCAGCACTGAAGACCTAGATGCTGAGTGCTGACCAAGATATCTCACTTTCTCTAGGGTCATTTGCTGTTCGGGGGCACATAATGCAAAAAAAAAGTTAAATACCGAATATATACAGCATGTTGCAAAATCCCATGTGAATATTCTGGGGAAACATTCCTCACATGTAGAGGAACAAAAATTTTATGTGGACATAGGTCCGAAAACGCAGTTTCTGCACTACAGTTCGCAATACATGACGTATGGTTGATAGCACGTGAGCAGGATCATGTTGCTGTGGAGCGACATCGCAGCTGTAGGCAGGTCCATACCAGAGTCGTACGAACCACTGAATTGGACGCACACATTTCCCGCTCTAGCATCTCGGTGGATCAAGCGTTGCGTGTGCATCACTGCAGGAAGACGTTCAAAATGGATATTGCAATGCTGAGTTAGCTGATGCACATAGCAAATGGAAACGTCAGCACCGCACAGCGTTTGTATCGTGCACGATCCCCCAACGACAATGTCCAGATAGACGTACATTTGAAGCAATCCATCGCCGTCTTAGAGAACACAGAACCTTCAAAACAGTCAATCGTCACAGAGGACAGCCGAGACGAATGAGGACGCCGGCGTTGGAAGATGCACTCCTGCATGAAGTGGACGAGAACCCCAATGTCAGCACTCGGTGAGTAGCTACTAGATTTAATGTGGACCATAAGCTGGCTTGGAGAACGCTTAATGTAAACATGTTGATTCCATACCATATACAGCGTATTCTGGCCCTGACACCTGCGGATCTTCCTGTTCCGTCGTACGTTTAGCATTTGATTTGGCTGAAAATGCTTGAACCCTACATTCTGTAAAATTGTCGTGTTTACTGATGAAGCAACATTTAAATGGGACCAGATAATAAGTTATCATAATTAACACATCTGGTACAAACACGCCACCAACAACAGTTCTCGGTCAATGTTTGGGCTGCAATCATGGGTGACTGTTAAATAGGAGCTTATTTTCTGCCACGAAGACTCAGTGGTGAGACACACGAAGCAGTCTTAACGAACGACATGGCCTGTTTTGCTGGGAGATGTCCCATTGCACATACGATGGAACACGTACTCCAAGCAAGATGGAGCTCCTGCGCTATTCTCTGTCCATGCACGACAGCGCCTAGAAGCAATGTTTGCTGAGTGTTGGATAGGTAGATGTGGCCCTATTCCGTTGCCACCCAGAAGCCCTGATTTCTGATTTGAATTCACTAGATTTATATTCGTGGGGGCATTTAAAGGCACGACGAGGAAACTCCACGTAATCATATTGAGGCAGGGGGCGACGTAATCAGAAATTCCCCAGGGATTCATCAACGTATCCGGCAGTCGATGATACAGCAGGTCGAGTAATGTATTCGTGCTGATGGAGAGCATTTTGAACATTTTCTTTATAACCATAAATGCCGACGATATCGTTTTACAAGTTCCTAACGATTGTCACAGTCGTTCCGCCTTCAGCGTGTTCGCGAACGGTACTGGGGTCGGCCCCCCGCATAGTAATAGCGTCCCCCATTCATGTGGAAAACTCTGCTGGATGCTGGGTGCAGGCGAAGCGAGGCGTCAACTATGCCCTGTGCAGCCTTTCCTCCACCCCTGCCATCAACGAAGCCTGCAATGGGGTGTGATGCGAATATACAGCCTGTCACACTCAATCCTCCTCCACCTCGACATGATCGGGACTGGAAATGTGGGCGCTTACACTACGGCTAACGGAGTGAAGACGAAGACCGGGCAAGTGGTGCCCCCCGCCCTTGTGCATGAAGGAATGATCCATGGCGGGGTTCTCTTAGGCCAGTCCCCAGAAGCTAGTACGGATGCCCCAGTCTGCTGTGCAACCTACGAACAGATTGCATGTCCCCACTGAGGCACGCAGTAGTGTCTTACGTTACGGATCTCGAGTAATGTTGACCTGGAGAAGGGGTTCTGGAGTCCTGGAAGGTGGACACCTACTCGGGTGAAAATTCAGATGCATGGTGTTTCGCAGGTATTCAGGAGATCGGTGGACGCCCCACCCTTGTGATCAGCCGATCACCATTCGGACTCTGAGTGGTAGTGATTTACGAACTCCTGCTTAGGAGAAAACTTACAGGGCGAGTCCATGGGTCACTGGTCAGGTCCGCCTTAATAGGACTCGTCCGCGATTGGAAGAAGCGTTATCTCCTTCTGTCAGTGGTATTCAACTACCCTAACAGCTTCCAGCTTTGGCTGAACGTCTACGGTGCGCCCTGGACGTCTGGGAATGACTGGGAGGAGTGACGACCCTCCCAGCATAAATATCCGTAAGTTGTCTTTTGTTAAGCCTTCGAGATCACGTACGTAAGTGCGGGGAGGGCGGTCCTGCCACACTGGTGGCAGCGATGCCGAAAACGTGTTTGTGTTAGTGGCGTAGTGTATGGCATAGTAACATCTTACGGACTGCTGGGATGACGCTCCACAGACATATGATCCTACCCGCGTGCTATCAACCATACGTGATGTTTTGCGAACTGTAGCGCAGAAACTGTGCGTTTTCGGATCTATGTCCACACAACATTTTTTGTTCCTCTACACGTGAGGATTGTTTCCCCAGAATATTGATACGGCATTTTGCAACTTTCTGTATAAATATAATATTATATAATATAATAACAATTTACAACATGACATGACAAACTGCATAAACACACAATTCTGTAAAAATTAAATGCCAAGAGCTGTACCGAAGTAAACTTTCACATAAGTATTACCACATCATCTGCACTCATGTGCGAACTTGACTGTGCATGAGTGTGATAAATAAACTAATAACGGTTTATTTGCGGTTACCTCTTACTGCATCATTTTGAAATTATTCTCAATTTGCAATTTTGCAATACATCTACGAGGACCTGTGTGGAAAAGTATACATCATGGCACGCTTGTTTTTGCCACCAAGTCTGCATGTATTGCTTGCTGCGGTATAAAAATTGCTTAGTGGGTAACGTCTGCGGCTCTAAGTAATCTCTGAAAAAAATTAACAGATCCAGTCGTCTGACCCTACCCAGGTGATGTAGATGAATCCAGTAAGTGCGTAAAGTGAATATTGTTATCCACCTGCGAGAGCTGCAAAAACATGTGTAGTTTTAGCAGAAAACATTAATTTGTGAAATTCAGCATACCAGCGTAAGATGTAGGTATTCACATAATTTACGTGGCTAATTACTTATGTTCAGTACTTAAATCGTGATGAAAGGCCTAAGAAAGTATAACATTTGGTGAAAATCTTGAAAAATGTATAGTTCCATAAGTACAATGAATTTGTTTTCTTTGGTATAAATAAGTTACACTCGCAAATACTCTTGAACTATACAAGTTCAGCAGGGGTATTCTTAACTGCACGAAATGACACGAGTGTTACAGAACACATTAGTTAATATTTTAATTTCAAATAAAGTGAGTGTAATGTGAAATTAGCTAACGTCCTTACGAAAAGAAGTTATGAACCCACATCATTGGTAATTTCTTTCTATTTGAAGATTTCAAGAAGACTTTTTGAGAATATCCTTGTGAAGGTATATCAAACTGCGTAACTTACATAGTGCACGTTTTATCTGAATAAGTGAGGAATAATTGTGTAACTCGTAATGTAAAATTTCAATGTAAATTATCACTCGCCTTTAAATGAAAACAAAGTGTCGAATTGTTCATCGTTGTAAGGGAATGTTTGTAGTTCTACTATGAATTCCTTTGGACAGCTCGAGTTTCAAATGTTTCTTTTATAGTATTTTGCCCAACGAAAATTTATGAAACATTATTTATTTTATTTCCTTGTTACAACTCTGAATAGCTCAGTGTCTTTTGCGCATAGCTAGTCTGCGTGTCACATTACTTTTCTCTTCTTTGCTCCGAGAGCGTTTCCGTTCTCGTCCGCCTCTGCCTTTGTTCCTCGCGTCTTTTTATATTTCTCCTCCCCTCTCATGTTTCACCCTCCTCCCCGCACTCCACAAACTTCCATCCGCCGTATTAAAATTACACCGTGTTCGCTTCATTTGTGCCAGTCACGACATCTGCTCGCGCCTTAATGTCTTATTACTGACCATTCTGCCTACCAACCCTCTTGTTCCGGCCAGAAGGGCGGGGCAGGGGGAGGATTATGAAATAAAGGCAGTTTCTTCCTCTTCTGCGTGCGTAGCGTCATCCAGGAATTGGCTAGGCTCTTAGAATTCCAGGCGCTTGTTTAATTTTTCCACGGCATTTAAGTTGTGTGTTAATTAAAGGTTAGTATTTCTGGTTATCTCGTTTGGATAGATTTCCGATTTCATTAATTTTCCCTCGTGTTTATTTTAACACCATCGTTTCAAGAAATCTCAACCCCCATAAAAAATAAACGCCGTTTTTTATGATTTCTCCTTTAGAAACTATCGCAAGAGAATATCAAATTTACCCGCTATAATACAATTTAGTATTATTATTTCTAGTGATAACTTTTCTAGCACTGTCAAATAGTTTGTGAACAGCTACAACTTTGTAAAATGGACGTATAAACAAGAACTTCTTATTTAACAGCAGAACATTTATAATATTGTTTGAAAACTTTGTTACTTTACAATGTATCATGCTTAATGCATTTGACGCAAACATATTGTGTATTTTATAGTATCATGAAGTCCAATAACTATCGACCTTTATGAGGTTTATAAACGCCAAAACATGTGTCTCCGTATAACAGCTTATGTTTATCTAGACTTGTGAGCTTTATAAACTATAAAGCTGAACTTAAACATCAACCGACAATTTTTGCAGCACATGAGGCATTAATGTATTACGAAATTACAAAAAAAAAAAAAAAGTAAATGAGTGATGTGGTAAACAAATTCATTTTGTCTTCCATTCTCTTCAGAAAGAGTGTATGTACATTATCCTACATGGCATGTCATACAACATCTTGAGTCATGTGATTTACCATTTCATAAAAATTGTCAAGCAAAAAATAAGTTTTAAAGTGAAATACAAGGGTAAACTGGTTCATTCATATCTAATTCGAGACATAGAAACTGGTAACCAGAAGGAAAACTCATCAATTCTACTATACTTTTTTTCTTTTGCTGTTTTTGTTATGTTTATGAAAGGTACCAAAGTTAGTGCTTTCGTTTTCGTACACTTATTAACCATATACAGACAGTGCAGTTGGAACTTTTTTCCGAAAATATGCATACACAAAGACAATCGTATATGTATTCCTAACAAAACATACTTCGATTTAATACATTGCCATGTAGGCATTGCAATATACTACATTAAATTGAATGTATGATAACCCATAAACATATTTTGTACAGCACTGGACATTATCATTGAAGATCAGTAACGGAATATTTATGATTTTAAGGTTCATATGGGAATATTTATCAAACATTTGGTGGAAGGCATATGTTGAAAGTATAAATCTAGCGCGGCCTTCGTATTTTATGAGTATTGTGTTAATAAAACAATAACTTGAGAAGGTATGTAAAACATTAGGGTTCTCGTAAGTAAAATGCTTATCATATCATATTTATGCGATAAAGTGTTTGTTATGTAGACATGATTCAACAGGTGATTTATTATTTATCCAGTGGAAAAAAATTGTTTTCGTAGTATTTGATATACTGGCACGGCTGTCTAAATTAAGACACATGTGAAGAATAAATAACGAAAATAATCTGGAATTCTGAAAGGAAACTAATTACCCTTTGCGCGGTAGGTTCAGCTTCAAGAAACGAAGCACAGTTAAAATTTTTACGTAATTTAAACGTCTGAATTGAAAGAAAACTTTTTAAATATCTCAACAATTTAGCAAACATTAAATTATAAATTTCTGTTATAGTTTTTGTTGATTCTTTAAGTAACCCATTATATGTTTTTCGGAGTCAATAATTACTTTACTTCTGTAAGTCATTTGTATTTTATACCTAATATTCGTACGTCATCAAAGCATGCAAGTTTTGAATTTGAATTGTGCCCATGGGATAAAACTATAGGAATATAAGTCCTTTAGAACACAGTGTAGCCATATAGTCATAAGTACTGTCTACAAAATCTAGATCATGCCGCACCATTACCTCAGACAGGATATGAGAGGCTACCAGTAATGGCCTTTAATACATGGATTGCGACAGCATTCGATAGGATTAATTTCCGGAAACTATGAAAAAGCACCACACGCTAAGGTACCATAAATGAGTCATCAAATACAAAATGTTCAATATTAACGTAAAACGTATAGCCAAAGGGTTCAGATATTTCACGGAATTTTTTCGAGCGGAACTTAGGTTTCGAACTTCTGTACGTGCTAGTTAAGCTATCGATAGAGACCGAAACTTTTCATGAAAAGATTATTGCATCACTTTGTTTCAACTACCTTACGTGCACAACTGTACCTCGACTTAATGTTCAGTGGTTAGGTGTTTCTAGCTCTCAGCGTCTTGCAGTTCTACCAGAAAATCACGCATGCACGGTGTCTCAGTAACTGCGTTCTGATTGTCACAGGGGTCGCGGTGGCCGAATGGTCAGACCACCCGCCTCCCACCAAGGCGATCCGGGTTCGATTCCCGGCGGGGTCGGTCCCCTGATATTCGCATGTGGGAATCGTGCCAGACGATGCCGTTGGTCGGCGGGTTTTCTCGGGTATCTCCCGTTTCCCCCGCCCTTTCATTCCGATGCTGCTCCATACTCACATCATGTCACCCATCACCAAGACTGAAGACCTCGATGTTAAGTGCTGACCAAAAATCTCTCACTTACTCTCACTCTGATTGGCACAGTCAAATTAAAGGCGTAGTCTCTGTGCGTATCACACTGCGAATAATTATGGAGTAGTAGCAATTTGGTTTTACGTCTCGGCGGCAGCGGGGTCATTAGAGACAGTGGCATACAACCTGGAACAATCACAGAAGCTGTGAGAGGAGTCAGCCATGGCTAAGGTCAATCCTACTGCAGGTTGGAAAGAGAATGTGTTTTCTTATGGCAGAGTTTGGCTCAGGAAAAATTTTCTGCTGTCGCTAAGTGACCAGAGAAGTCCTTAAATGTATTGGCTTGGAAATTATATGTCATTTAATTTTAATTTAAAGTGAAAGATAACCAATTTCACGTTTTAAATTATCAACATTATGTAACTTAAAATTCACGAAAGCTCTGTGATTGATAAATTTTCACCCACTACCGATACCAACTCTCAAGCGGTAGAACTTTTCCCTGTGCTAAAATTGTCACACTGATCTTTCTAACCTGTGGTAGAATGAACCTTAGTCATGGCATGGGTCAAGGAACCATCCCAGCATTCACCTGGAGCGATTTTGGGAAACCACGGAAAATCGAAATCAGGATGGCCGGAGACGGGGATTGAACCTGGGTCCTTCCGAACGTGTTACCGTTGCGTCACTTCGGTAATGCTCATGACGTGCAGTTGCAGGTATTTCAAATGAAACAAACCGGCACAACAACATTTTCGTGGAAACTTACGGTCCCTAACTATGGGTAGGGTCACCGTTCACTAAGCTACCTGGGCGCTGTGAACCAACAACAAACATGAAAACACTCACTGACTCTCACGATATCTTGAAAACAGTGCAACCTGGCCCTCTGCAGAACAGCAGCCAATAAATGGGCAGCTGAAGACAGTGTACGCGTATATTGATGAACATGGGAAATTCTCGCGTCTTTGCCTACTATCAGTACAGCCACGATTTATGGGGAAAAGTTTTTTGTACCAGTTTTTTTCAGTGCCTTATATGCACATCTGCAGCTCTGCTTCATAGGGGCCGCGGCGGCCGAGGGGCAGACTTCTCGCCTCCCACCAAGGCGAACCGGGTTCGATTCCCGGCGGGGTGGGAATCGTGCCGGAAGATGCCGCTGGCCGGCGGGTTTTCTCTGGGATCTCCCGTTCCCCCCGCCCATTTATTCTGGCGCTGCTCCATACATCGTACCCCTCATCAGCGCTAAAGACCTCGCTCTGCTTCATAGCCAATGATTGGATTTTTAAACTTTCACCTGTCTTGGGGTTCTAGTGGTAAATCACAGATGTATGGTGTCACAATTGCATTATTCTTATTGGCGTAATCACATGTTGACATGCCTAAACTAAGACACGCTGCCAATAACCATGAAGCAGAGTTGTCAGTGAGCGCGTAAGACATTGATACAAGGTCGTACAAAAATCTTTTCGCAACCAAACCGTGCTTCTAATTACTAGACACACATGATTTTCTAGAAAATGTTTTCTTGTTTCATTGCTAGAGGCACGAGTATTACGAATTGATTGTAGGTGGTCATGTTGAATGCCAATAATGTATACTTCACTACTCCTTCTGTGATTAGACGACACCTGTTTTAACACATATTCGACGACTACAAGCCAGTGATAAATAAGAAAACAAGTCGTGTTGGTACCACGCGTTACGGTTAGAAGCCAGCAGATATTTGACTTTGGCCAGTGTGTGAATACGTCTGAGAAGTCTAGGCTGTTGCCAGATTAATACGCGAAGTATTCATGCCTCCATTCATTGCGTTACGTGCACGTCTGTATATCTGCTTATTTGTTATTTGCAGCGTGTATTTCGAGTAGTCTCTCGTTTAGCTGTGCCAATCTGAATAAGGTTACTGCGACAACACACGTGTGATTAGCGTGCCGAACTCCGAGGCTCGTGGGAGTTGAAAAAAAACCCATAATAATAGACATGTAAATTTAGGGATTTTGTCCGATCGAAAATTAGACTAAAGCTGAAGACGTTGCTAGCTCGCTCTTCTTATGATGTCATGGGAACGCTTTGGAATCAATAATTATGAACAGGAAGTTTCCGTAAAAAATATTTTTGTAACACTTTTTTTTTTTCAAAACCTTGCGTGCACGTCTGTCCCTCAAATTCGTTATTATTGGCAGTGTGAATTTGTGCAAAGACGTATCTCATTTGACTGATTTAACCAGGACCAGGTTACTGCGATACCACACATATTGGTTAAAAACATTATATCACTAACTGTAAAGCGTATAAAGGTGGTTCACTTTAAAAGGAGTACTTCCCGACTCTTTACAACAATAAAAAAATATATCTATTAGGGTTATAGAAGTAAAGTTTAGGGAGCTGTAAAGTGTGTACTCTAGTTTTTAGTTGCATATAAAATTTTTTTGAGTTTAAGATAGTAGTGATATTGTTCACAGAAAATTTTAACCAGTGCCCAGTTTATCCTAAACAGCGTGTGTGCCGGTAGTGCATTAAAACAAAGTGGTGCGAATGTCTTTTCGCAAAACTTCCGGCCTAATAATTATAGACGATGGTTTATCGCGGGAAAACTTGACCGTTTGCTGAGCTTCAACGTATGTTCAGCTTATGAAAAGATGAGTGGCCTTCGCTCGTATGTAGAGCTATTGCCCTGTTTGACCAAGCAATTGTAATATTTTATACTGTTATTGGTCTGCAGACAGCTACGTTGTGTCAGACGTATAACAACACCCAATCATACATGTTGTAAGAAACCGCAGTGTTTTCAAGGGTATGTCGGCATAAAACAGTTTCACTATATACCATAATCTCTACTAATAATTAAATCGTCTACAGAAGGGTGACCAATCGCATTTAAGCAGTCAAATACCTAAATGAAATCACATAAGTGCCGATGGCCAGTGACATCACGAAATGTTTTCAAGGATCTACGCGCCAATGATGTCTAAGTTTTTTTTTTTTTAATAATAAAGCTAATTTCGCTGGTCTCTGTCAATCACTGACCGCGAGGCAGAGCTGCAGATGTCGGGCACGTTAAGGCACTCGAACAAGCTGGCTTGAAATTAAATTTAGCGAAAGTCAGTTGTCTCTCTTGTTATTGAGAAATAGGTAACGTCAGCGTTTGTGAAAAATGAAGAGAAGTAGGTCTTTAGCACTGGTGAGGGGTGACATGAGGAACGGCGCCGGAATGAAGAGGCGGGGGAAACAACAGACCCCCAGGAAAACCCGCCGAAGAGCGACACCTTCCGGCACAATTCCCACATACGAAAATTCTTGGACCGACTCCGCCGGGAATCAAACCTGGATCGCCTTGGTGGGAGGCGAGTGATCTGACCACTCGGCCATTGTAAATGGGAAGGGGTGGAGAGGGGAGTGTGTAATAATTCCCAGCAGCCGGGCACGAGGCGAGCGTAAGGCGACCACGCCCCTGCTGTAATTAAAATTAGAACCTGCAGCATCAGCAGCAGCGACGGCAGGCCGGCATTCCGGCGTAGACGCACAGTGCAATTAGAGCTATAGGGCGCCACGGTGCCAGTGGCTGGCTAGGGCCCGCCCATTGTAGGTTTAAATACTGCTGCCTGCAAGAAGCTCGCAGGACCGCGTCCTCTACCCCGCCCCGCCTTCAGATAACGTCACTGTGAAATTTAAAATAGTACAAATCTCTGCCGCCGCTACCATACATTTCTCCAAGGGTAGCTAACATTTAAATAATTCTTACGTCGTTAAGAATATATATATATATATATATATATATATATATATATATATATATATATATATATATATATATATATATATATATAACACGCACACACACAGATATTGAAGACACGTTTTAGAACATTACAAAAAAGTATTTTCGCATATATGGCAGCGGTTGTAACTAAATTTACTTGCGATACAGAATAATTAATTTCCCCATGCGGATTAATAAATACTTATTCACAGTTGTCAATTATGGAAAATAAAAGTAGCAGAAAAATTTCCCAAAGTCACCCCCGCTAACGGTGTGTATATATATATATAGAGAGAGAGAGAGAGAGAGAGAGAGAGAGAAGCACACTAGGCGAATCCGGAGATAAATAAGAGACGAAAACGTTAGTGGCAAAATATTGTACGGTGACATTTTGCGTGCACAGCGTGGCAACGTGGCACATAGTGATTCGCCACTTGCTCTCCCATACATACGTATGATTGTCATATTATGGCCGTAAGCTCAAATCCCGTACAGCCCAAATATGAATATACGTTCACTCGACGTAACATACATAAAATCATACCTGGTCGTGGAGCAAGAGGACTTTCTAGGTGCTGTGTAGCATTTATGTGCGCGTAAAATGTCATTTTTTTTGGCACCGAGTTTTCGACTCTATTTCAACCCTGGATTCGCGTGGGTGTTCATTATATGGCCGTTTCTGGATGTAATGTATATATATGTGTGTTCATGTGTGTGTATGTGTGTGCGCGGACGAAATTATTTACGCCATTTCCGTCACGCGCTATTAGGTAAGGGTGATTACTACGGTTTTTCGCCATTGCCTTACGCACAGATAGAGGTGAAGGGACACACACAACATTTAGCCATGAACGTGGAGAGGTAGCATTAAATTTCATCTTCCCGGCCAGGAATGGAACCCAGTATCCTTGGACCACTGGCCTGGAGCCAAGCGGTTGGGCGTGTATATTTTATCTTAGTGCCTGAGATGTGGCGAAGCGTAGATTACACATTTTCTAGATAATGCCAGTGTACATTTTGGGAATAATAGATGGCACTCAACCTGTTTGATGTTATCGCCAGCAACGTTTACAAATAAAAAAAAAATATTTTAAAATACATATGACTTTTATTGACCTACATGTCTAGTCGGCAGCGAGGTCATTAGAGACGGTCAGACACAACTTTACCAATGACGGGAACTAGTCAAGGTGCCGGCGATGGCCTTTGTTAAAACACCATCATAGCTTTCGTCTGGAGCAATTATGGAAAACCATGAAACATTGAGATCATAATGACTGGAGAAGGAGCTCGAACACTGATCCTCCCAAATATGAGTCCAATGACACCATTCTGAACCGTCTGTGGAACTATTACACACCTCTACACACATAAACACACCCGCATACATGCACACACATACACACATGAGTGTTATATTACATATAACATATATATAACAGTGGGTATATATATATATATATATATATATATATATATATATATATATACACACACACACACGCGCGCGCGCGTATAAACCGTCGTTAGTAAGCATGCTTGTTGGTATCACACGCTAAACTGATTTATGTAACATATTGCCACCAAGAGGATGTTTCTGTAACTGTATTTACATATTTTCTTTTACAGAACACGTTATTCCATCCACGACACAAATTATATTCGTTGCACGAAACGTATTGTTACTCCTATATAATCGGTTATTCCATTTAGAGAACAGACTATTCATTCCACGGAGATTATTGGTTCCATTCGCAGAACAAAATGTTAATTCTTAAAATTAAATTAAATCTTTCACATCACAGATTGGCTCTTTTTACAGAAGAGCTTTTTCCTTACAATTAATTGATTGTTTCTTCCAAAGAACAGATACACCACTTTCTACAAAATATGTTAGGACCACATGACATTATTTTTTTTTGTAGAACATATTAGTTCTACGCAATATTTATTTTTCTTTTCCTTCCACAAAACTGACATCGTCAACGGAACACATTTTTCAATTTACAAGATAAAATGTTCCATCTAAAAATCTGCTTAATTTGTTTTACATGAAAGACTTTTTTTCAGCTTAACAACTTTCGCAGCGTTTGTAATATTCCTATGGCTGACAGACTTGTAATAAAAATAAAATAACACGTTTTGGTAGTTTACCATAGTTCCGATGGGTGTTAAAAAAATCCCAAATGGAATATGCAACTAAACCTGAATGTTTGTCTCAATTTTATTACAACCATGACTTCTGAGTCAGTAACCAGGGTCCAATTCCCGACAACAGTCGTAATAATTTAAGTTTTCTATGGTTTACCGAAACCGCTATAGGCGAATGCTGCGGTTTTCCCACAACTAAGGTCATAACCGATTTCTTATAGTAAATCTATATGTAAAATTTGTTAAAAAAATATGTATTTTTAATCTTTAAACATTGTTAGGGGAATAATGTTAAACAGGATAAACTTCGTTCATTGTTCCCAAAATGTGTTGGGGCGTTATCCAGATATAGACATAGTTACGCAAATATAGCTTTCTAATAACTGAAGCTTACTTTTATCTTAGCTTGAGACAGACAAGTAACATTTGAAAATTAAACTTTCGTTATGGGAGTTTTTAAAGAAAACATCGACTATCTTCAGTGATTCATGAATGTAGTTCCGTGCCTTGGAATATTTTTAGAGTGTTTTTTTTTTAAGTTGATTACTACTCTTACTGTTTTCTTTCAGTTCTAGACAAATTGAAGTAATTCTTGAATAATGCAAGAATATTTATGTTTTTTAAACAATTTCGCAGTGCACTTAATGGACGCATGAATGCCGGCCATTAGTTCCGCGGTAATTTCAACTGTTGTATTCAGAGTGGAAGGATGCACAAGAGACAAAAAGGAATAAACAAAGCAAGGGTCACGAAAGTGCTTAGTTAACGTTAACTACTGTAGTAATTACTCTTCCGCTTCTCCCTGGCACTCTGCGCACAACGAAACATGTTTGCTGCCCATCGTTACAACATTAATATTACCGATGAAACTTAGGGGTTCTGCCTGGCTAGGTAACAACGGTGTTTAAAGCATAAAATAACACAGAATTGTTTAAAACACTCCGCTTGCCTAGATTTTTGAATGTTTACTTCAATGGGGCTTGTTGACAATAAGAACGTAAGGGTATATGAACGTACACCATTTTTTATGATTCGTTAATATAACCTGTAAAACACAAAACATGCAACTCACGTAAATAACAACAGAGTTGATAGTAAAAAAAGAACTGATAAACATTTTTTTTTTATTTATCAAGAAACTCTAAATTGAGAATCTATTCAAACTACAACATAACCGACAGACGTAAAATAAAACAAACAAAAATAAAGGAACACTGTATGTAAAATTACTATGAGATTCGACAGACAACAGTTGGCAACACACAACTAATTATAAAACAACAGATGAACACAGCGGTCAGCAAGGAATGCCCAGGAATTCCGAGTCATTGAAGATTGCTACAGAACACCAACAAAATAAACCCTGAATGTGAAAAAAAACAGACAACACAGGTTTCAAACAACGATGACTGATACGTTTTAGGAATTTGAACCTATTCCCTTATTCAGGCGTGAGACGCAGTTGGTTAGCAACATCAAACTACACCACTTGCCTGCATAGTGCAGACGTACTAATATCTTTCAAGGATCGCCAGACGGAAGATGATGGTCGTTAGGTTTTTTAAAGAGGAAAATTTACTCCCAAGTAACGTCTACAAACTAACACTATATCAAACAAATATAACATTCTGATATTTCCGTTCTTCAACGCAAAGTGCTGACGTAGTTACATCAGGACGAAGGATGCGCTGCAGGCAGGTTTAGCACCTGGCGAATAGGAGCGATATTTTGCTAGGTTCACACGTCCGTGCCACCCTTACCATTCCTTGAATTATGTGTCACATTCACGTATTGTACTTTCATGTAGGAGGGTCCGTTAAGGTGACTGTCTTAGCGGATGTACTTTGCCCTACGAGGCCTAGAAGTGCGAAATATGTAAGGACGCCCTAATAGCAAATATGATTATTTTTAGTTGGCCAACTGTTGGCAGAAGCGGCCAACGTTCGCTAGTATGATCGTCTACTTTTGCTGGAATGGTTGTTAATCAGGCCATGTCAGTAAATATGTTTGCAGTTATACTGAAATAATTGTAATGTGGGCAACTCAGTTTAGAAAGACTGACATATTTCAGCATAAGACCCACAAGCAGACTTAGCAAATAAACCCACAAGCATCTGAGTATAATAATAATGCTTGTGGTACACTTGTGGTTAATGTGTGGGTGATTTCATTATGCAGCATGTATGCCACATTTGGCCATGGGTGCATTCCGAATGTTTACTGCCTGTGGGCTGTTTATCACGATCAGATTTGCACAAGTGGGCCAGTTTATCTTTTCTATTTGGGACGACAAAACACACGCATCACGCCTCCTCCTAGCCTTTAAGCACACGTCGTTAAGAGGGCGTGGTACATAATTCAACGCTAAAAGCATTCATCTATAACTGAAGGCATCTTGAAGCCAATTTGCGAAAATTTAACAGTAGCAATCCTAGACAACGGTTATAGCCAACGTTTTAAACTAAATTGTTTCCAGTGTTACGAACTTCTGAGGTACAATCTCTGACGCTGGACCCTCGTGCATTTAACTGAGGTGCAAGAGATCACGCGTAACGAATTAGTAATTTTGGATAAATATTTACTCATAAAGTTGGCAAATACCATTAGCTAGGATTGTCATTGAGTATTTTATCCATATTGGCTTCGAAAAACACATAGAAATCAATTGATATTTTCAGCGTTTATTTACTGTGTCCAGGAACGTGGACGTGTTTCATCTACATATTATGAAGTAAATTTATGGTCAGCACTGTACGCAGACAGTTGTCAATGTCTAATTTATCCAGTACCTTCTCAGCAATTCATCATACCCGTATAAAATACTTTACGCCATTTATTAATAAGTGATTGTTAATAATACCACTGAGAACCCAGTGCATTATTTATCTCGCAACAAGTACAGCGTAAACTGAAATATTTCAGACGAGCTGATACATTTAATTGGTAACTGAATGGGTTAAACTGGCGTTCAGTGTTCTCGCCAACAACTCATCTCTATCAGACGTGATCCTATCATTTATGACGTAATATTCTGCGCAACTATTTTCGTATGTAAAAGGAACCGCAAAAACACGCATTTTCGCCATTTTTGGCCGCTAGAAAATATTATTTAAGGCCATGCTCTCTTGATTCTACTTTTTAGATATATTAAATTTTTACGCCTAAAGGGGAGCAGGTTTCAGAAATATGTCAGCAGTTTTGATTTAAATCGTCTTCCTCATGTTGGCCGACTATTTCAAGGCATCAAATACTATGGTTTTAGCTAATAATGTAATTAACTAAATTCTGGTTAGTTGACTTTTTAGTCGAAAGTGTATAATTCCTTTTTCGAAAAATCAACTATCATGGCAAAAACTATTTTAAACAAAACTGCCAAAAATATTTTTGATATCTGCACTCGTTTAAGCTTAAACAAATAACTGCCGAAATAACAGTAGGAACAAGACAGCCTGGAGTTAATAAGTAGCGGTGAATATGAAATGAATACTCACACTTGTACCGTACTTCGAATGATATAACTATACCGATATAATTTATGCGAGTTGAGCAGTTTTCGAGAAAATCTTGTAACGATGAAAGCTGTGCATGCCGCTCGACTCTGGCAGGCGGCCAGCATAACAGGTGTTTGAATTACGTTGCAGTATGTTATAAGTTCGCGTTTTTCTTTACGGAACCGCAGAAAACGTTTTGCCGTCATATCTATATACGAAAACACAATGTTATAAACGGATAAATCTGAAATAAAAAAAATGTCGTACACGAAAATAAGTCCCCCCATCCTTTTTTTCGCCATTCCATCAAATCTAAAAACCTGTTTTTCACAGTGATGTGGCCTCTGAATGCATCAACTTAATATTGTAAAATTAGTATTTTGAATCGGCAGTGAAATTTGTTACTTACTTTTCCATCTTCGAATATAGAGGTTCACAAATTCAATAACAATTCTCGCCACTTAGTGCCTTGAATATAGGAACGTTGCGACTTTAGGTGTGCGTGTCTTTGCCGTCTTTATCGCTGTCTTTATGCTGTGTCTTGAGTGCGCAAAGTGGCTCCATGCTGGCGGGGCATTAAAGATGACATATGTTCACCCGTGGTAAATAATCTATGTCATCACCACATTGTTTTGTTTCCTTTGAAATATACCAAACGATGCAAGTGTTTCTTGATTTTATATTATTGAATTAAATAGGCCTATGTTTTAAAAGTAACTTTCTTCGTAAACTATTCGTTACAAAAATTTTAACGAGGATTTTTTTTCACTTCCTTTTCCTTTTTTTTTTTTTTTTTTAGCACGAAGTGCGCAGAAAGATTTATTTTTGATTTTATGCGCCGACATTAACTGGTATGAATACGGGCCACGATTTACATATGAAAACACGGAATCCCGAAATATCACCCAGCCTGGTCGAGCTATTATGTCGCCACAAAGGCACAATACCCCAAAGAGACGGCCGAAAGTTTTGTCTTACTAGAACTGCGCCGTATAATTTACGTCGTGGAATTTTGTACGGCGAAGGAGAGAATTGTGGAGGAAGGAAGCGAACAGGGTAGAGGGCAGAACGGAAGAAAGAGGTGGCTGAGAAAGAATGCAGGAGTTAGCGTTACGAGAAGTGGAAATTTCGCGTCGCGTTGTTTAATTTATCCCGAAGAAAAATCTCTTCCTTTATTGAATTTTCACCTTTACAAATTATATCTTCGCACGGAACGCAAACGAGCGTTCTTGGTAATTTCATTTAAGTTCTTCACTTGGAAAAGAAAGAAATTAATTTGTCGCTAACATATTGTTATCAATGTATAAGGGCGTGCAGTAACTTAAACAACATTTCAGGAACGCATTGTTTTTCATGTACTATCTGTTTGTAAGTTAACTTAGTTAATAATTTAGACGTGCTAAATTAAATAACGCACGTTGTATTGCGATAAATTCTGTAATTATAATTCTGAATACGAGGGTAATTATAATAGTATGAAAGTTAAAATCTTAAAAATATTTCTGACATTTTAATACTGTACAACCATAGCACATACCATTATGAACGTAGTTTACAAATTTATTTAAAGGTATTATAACAATACTAAAAGTGAAATTTCCTTCCTTCATGGAAAGTTAAAATAAACATTTATCGCTTCTATTTTATAATTTGTTTTGTTTAGGAAATTTATATGTTTAAATTTAATGTAACACTTGAAGCATAGGCGTTTATATGTTTAAAATGAAATGTAAGTATTAAGTCTAATCATGTTTTTTTAGACGTACCAGACAATTTATCTTGTTATAAACTTGGAGTTTCTACTATTTGTCTGATAAATTTGCAAAACTGTGTTACCAATGCCCTGGGAATTATTCTAAGTTTCTTGGGTTGTCTACCGTTACCATTCGATCTCGATTCCGAGAGAGAGCACTCCAGCCGATCGGAAAAGAAACAGTGTCGGTTCGTCGCCTCCTTACCTCGGCAAAGTTCGGGTTATCGACTTCCCCCTCTAGCAGTTTTCTACACCATCTTAACTTATAGTTAATAATCAACTGGACAAAAATAAATACTTGACATTTTTACGAAAAAAATACGCAATAAATAACTTTTGGCCTAAATATTAGTCTTGTAAGTTAAATAATTTAATAAAGTAGTCGGTAAGAATGTAACTCGCTGATGTTGGGATTCTTATTCAGTAAAATAAAGAATATTCTTCGAAACTATTTGCACAGGATATTTTGTGCGTATGTGTTGGCACTACGTTTCGTTTCAACACAACTCCCCACACTGATGGCTGCTAGGAACTTGCCGAACAATATTAAATAACAGAACATTTCGTTGAAAATTTAATAAGCCAATTATGTATATGCATGTCATAATAAATAGTCAGTGCTCGAATATACAATGCAAGAACAAAAAGTCCTGTATAACCACTGGCGAATTATTTTATTGTTACATTAACAGGACAGTAATGTAAAATAACTTTAAAAATAATAGAAATACCTTTTGAAGATTAATTTACTTATGACTTATCAACACTAGAATATAGCGTACATATTGTAATATTAAAAAATCTCGCGTTTTTTGTGTCGATTCGAACTTCAAAAGTATACGTTCCAGGAAGTAGCATCTTAACACCACTAACCACATCTTTTTTTTAATGTTCGGTATAATGGCAAGGCTATCGCCTCACCACTGCAACAAACATCCCCCCCCCCCTTTTAAGTTAGCTAATTCATGTAATCCCCAGTTACTTTGTTCTCGTGTAATTGTCGTAATTGTACGTTGACGTGTGGCATCCAGACAAGACGAACACAAACACCCAGTCCTGAACCCGAGGAAGTGACTAAATGTCACCTCCCCGGCCGGGAATCGAACTCGGGACCTCTGACTCAGCAGCCAGGAGCGCTAACCACTGAGCCAAGCGGTCGGACCCACTAACCACATGGACACTTATCACTTGAAATTATGTGAACTCATAATGATCAAGAGTTTGCACCGTTTTAGTACTTCGAATGTTATTTAAGATACAGTAAAATTTTTTGCATACATCGGTAAAATATTGCGATACTTAAGTTAAAATGCGCATGTCGTAATTTGCTTTTTTACAGGCATTACAGTAACATAACATTACAACTTAAAAAAAAATTATGCTATTACTTTGGAATATTAAAATGTATTTTACCCTAGTAAGCTAAAAATAAAAATTACAAACTTTGAGAAGATTTGAACCAAGATCAACCTCTAGGTTACGAAGCCAAAACGCTAACTACACACCTAGCTGTACATATCTTATTTGCAGACGAAAATAGTTATATTTAACAAATGTAACAGAGTATTTATGTGAAACATTTTTTAATTTATGTACACACTATGTAAGTGTTTAAATACTTTTAATAAGTGCGGATGTGGAACGTATCGTGCATATAATATTTACAAGCATCAAGCCACCCTCTTCGTCCGCAATCTGGTCTATAATAAGTGAGATACTGTGTTAATAACACTTTGCCGCACTTCAAACTATGGCTCTAACAATACACTAATGTCATTACATCAAGCACAACGTTTAGAGAGCGGAGATTCATAACTATTGTATACTATAATAAACGTAACCTTCGCATTTTCGTCCACCTTGTTTGTTAACAAGACTTCCCGATCGTGAAAATAGCTCTCGACAGCAACGTAGCACTCGAGCCGAGAGTAACCGAGACACTACATGTAACTTAGAATAACTAAACCCTGAAATTTTCCAAGAATCGTTATTTCACAATCGAGATGTCAATTCCGAGAAACTTAGAACAAGGTCCCTTTTATTTGCTGTGGTTAAAAAGTATAATTTCTATGATGCGGCCATACATGTTAGTACATGTTATGTACTAATTAAATTAATTTATTGTTATGCTTTCAACGTTTTTTAATGTTTACTACAAAACATCATTGTCAAATCATACTTATGTAAGAACCCGTTTCAAAATATAGGAATATTGTTTTAATTTATTAGACGCTCTTGATATAGTAGGCTAAATAGTAATTCTTGGGAACTCGTCACTAAAGACTTCATTAGTTACTTCCATTGGTTAGAATTCTTTTGGCATTACTTGCAAAATTTCCCTTCCAGGAAAGTCATTTAAATTAAGTAATTTCGACATAATCATTGATTAAATATATTTTTTTTTATTTTATGAAAGGAAAGTATTAATTAGATCTTGTTTTCTTAAATTATAAGAAATTAATGACATAACAAAATTAAAAATAACTATGTTAATTATTTGTAAGATAACAAAGTTTGATTGTGAAAACAAGAACCTACAATTATGTTTGTTACTAAATTACGTCCCTAAATAATAAAGCGATTCAGTGATGAAGAATTTATGACTCGAGTATTTTGATTTGTGGGACATGCAGTAAAAATTATATTGACGCATACCAACGCCTCGCGTGAAGTATATTTGGAAACGCTCTAATCATAATGACTTAATACATTTATACTCCACGTATAATCATGTCAGGGTTGTAGCTATGTATTTTCAAACGTGATGGGTACGTAATAATGTACGCTTACTCACATAGTTAACGTTATGAAAATTAATAATCAAAAAAGTCCTTCAGCTCACATACATTCAGAAATAAGTATTTATCGAAAACTATAATCAATGTAATTGATAATAATGGTTAAAAGGAATGTGAAAATTATAGCTATGTTTGAAGATACGAACACAGAATGAACAATATACTGTACTGAGTACTTAGTACGTAAACCAAATTAACTCAAGTATGGTTCATGGGTTCTAAAAATGTTTGAGACACACATACAGAGATAGGGAGAAAGAGAGAGAGCGAAATACAAAGGAAGGTGATATCGAAAGCCCAATTTTCCTTCTGAAATTAGGCTAAAACAAAGGTAAAGTTCAGAGCTAGACATATTTTACGAATGTGGTTTTAATTGTGTGGCATTCTAACCGGCGTCAGTGTTGTGCTGTCAACTCACAAATATAACGATAATGGTCTGGAAGTGCTCGGGAACCAATAAGGTCGACTTTTGCTCGTCCACCACTTTACAACTGACACCAATCTTTGCCTTGAGAACTAATGTCTCTATAACGGCAGGTCTTAGAGCCATAATGTATAACAACCTTTTTACAATAAAAACCAGCACGTATTTTTTTTACTGGACGACTGAACATAATACAGCACACGAAATTAATTTTTACAACTTTTATAAACGCAGTTACCACTTCTTCGTCAAACGAGTAATTGATGTCGAAAGGTTTGTCAGTAGTTAATTACCGTCATTAAATTACTCATTATGACTGTGAAAGTTCCGATTCAAATGATGTACATATGTAATTTTCGCAGTGCGATCATTTTCAAAGTGCACATTTAGATGTGTATACAACCAAATTAAATCCCTTCAGACCAAATGTTTAGTTATTGCCTACTTTAAAGATTTTTTTTTTTACTGCTGTGCAGTAAATATTTTTTTGTACGATTTAGTTGCTCTCAGTATCGAGACAATTTAAATGAGCTCATCCATCAAACAGTTTTAAAAAATTCTTATTGGACAAATTTTATTTATTTTTATAGCCTGCCTCTCCAAATGAGCAACGTGACAAACAATTCAAATCTTTAGTACCAATGGCAAAAACCAAACTAGTAATTACTTTATGAAACTTGTGAGGTGGTTCAGATGCTTTAATAGAAGGTAAGTTTTCCGAATAGACAGGATAAGTAGCACATTCGAGGAAGCATAGCCGATTTAGTGCTAAATGGTACAAGTTGAGGTAAAACAGCAGTGGTCTTATGTTCCAAACATAGGCCTAGCTACCGTTCGTGAACTACAATTAGTAATTACATTTCTAGCGACTAAAGACAGGCTCTTGGAAACTTTAACTACAGACACCGCCCGAGTCTGCAACAGTCATGTAAAAAATGTAGTTTTCAGAACTGCAAATATATTAAGGGCGCGGTCTACCGCAATTTTCATCACCATTTTTTTATTTTTTTATTTGTACCATATTTTTTTTCTTATTATAAACACAAAATGTGACTAAATTTGGCTTTTACGAAATTTTTTTATCTCTCATGGTTTTCGCGTAATGCCTTGTTAAAGTCATATTTTACATGTTTCCGTTTTAACTACACTAAAACCAAATGATATACCAAACTCAAAAAAAACACAGTGGATAAAGACATTGCAGGCTACAATGACATGCTCATAAAATTAAAGAATAAAAATTATTTGAATTTTAAAAAAAATTATGAAACTGAAAATAAAAATTTCTAAAATTCAATAATATTTTTAAAAATACAAATAATTGTTATTCCTTAATTTTATGAGCATATCATTGTAGCCTGCAATGTCTTCATCCACTGTGATTTTTTTGAGTTTGGTATATAAGTTGGTTTTAGTATAGTCGTTAAAACAGAGACATGCAAAATATGACTTTAACAAGCAATTACGCGAAAACTATGAGAGATAAAAAAATTTCATAAGAGCCGAATTTAGTCACATTTTGTGTTTAAAATAAGGAATAAAATATATGGTACAAATACAAAATAAAATAATGATGATGAAAATTGCGGTAGACCGCGCCCTTAATGACAGATAGCTAGGAAGATAGTGTCCGCTTTATTTAAGAAGGGGTGTTACATAAGTAAGTTAACGTTAAAAACGTTTATTGGGATTTTCAAGAACTCGAAAGTCACTCCATAAAAATTGTGATCCTAAAAAATAGTTTTTGCTAACTTTGTAAACAAACGTGTATTTACTCCTGTGTGTTTCTGGCCTTGTATCTCACGAAAGAGATTGCCGTTAAAGAATTAGTCTCTTTGACAAAACATTAGCTGAAGAAAAAAGAGAAAACTATTTTATAGGGTAACTCTTTCTTCCTTTATTTTTAAATTTACTTTCAAATTATGGGATGGTTCAATAAACGTTTTCAGACTATTTATCTATACACCACGCCCTCTCAATAAACGTCGGCAGTAAATACAAGCAATATGCCGAGTTTACCTTACACTACTGACTTGTAAAATGTTTTGATAAATTATAAGGAATTCTATATTTTTCGGTTAATTTATTATGGCCTTGGTAACATTGGTAACATTACTACAACAGAGCGAGTGTGACGATATTTCTCCATAACTTCAGCATTATTAGTTTCATTTAATATTTTCCCATCCCTATAATGGACGCTGAACAAATTAAATGAAATAAGCAAAACTTTTAAAGATGAAAAGAGAATAAAAATTTTTAAGGAACTACATTGTGCTCTCTGGTGATCACTTTCTTTCTATTGATTCTCGTGGGTAAATGAGTGAAGATATTTTGTGCAGCCCTTAACTGTGAGGAATATAGAGCGTGTTAGAATGACATGAGGTGAGAACGGAGCAGCGACGGAATGAGAAGTTGTTTTAAACGGGAGTACCTCGAGATAACCAACAAGCCACTGGCACCGTCAGCTACGTTTCCCACTTGTAGAACTCGGAGAGAAATAAACCCTGATTGCCACGGTGTGAGGCAAGTGGTCTGACCACAGCCCCACCAAGGCCCTCTTGTTCCTGAAGAGATTATGCTAACGGAGCTCTAGTTAAAATGTTTATTCACAAAGCTAGCAAGACATGTTAAGAAGCTGTGTCACCTCGTTTGTTAAACTTACCCATTTTCATTTAATAAATTAAGGGTATGATGAAATAGCAACGTATATTAATATAAACGTTGCATTTTACTATTGAGTGTGTATTTATGGATTAATTTGGTACTAGGAGTTATTAAGTCTTTAACATAAGGTGAGACAGAACTATCATCTTAAATTATGAACTGGCTTAAATATTTCGTAATTACAATTTAATATTTTGAATACAATGTGCATAATGAAAGGCAATATAACTAGCTAAATCCCTATTGAAATAAATGTTGCCAAATTCGGAGTCAGGAATGTACTAAGAAAAAATTCGGCATGAATAGTGACACGGGCTCTTAACTAATATTGTTTCTAAATAGGTTTTTATTTCCCTATAGGATTATTCAATATGGAGTGTGTTTATTTTATGTGGCGATAGCTTATAAAAAATTATGTCGAAAATGTGTTTTCAATTTGTCTGAAGTATGAGTAGTGCCAACCATATAAAGTAAATGTAAAACACATTTTAATAAACAAACTTTTACTTTTTAAACGCAACCTTGGTAAATGAACAAAGGTGCAAAAAATACATACTTAAGAAAACTAACATTAACATAGAGCTTTTTAAAAAGTTAACTATTTTGTTAAATGTTTGAGGGCTTTCTTTCTATTGTAATGATATTTCACACCTCAAGACTTTAAGAAAATTTTTCAAAATTTTAAAAATATTATGTTATTGTGAGTTTAGTAAGTATATACTTACTGTTTGCGCCTTCATCCTTGACCAAGTGTGTGTGTGTGGGGGGGTGGTCTTCATTCTGTAGTTTTATTATTTATCTTCATATAGTAAACATTATTTTTTTTTTTATTTGGTTCAATAGTTTGAAAAAAAATCTTGTTTGTTAAAAAAAAAGTGTGTGTAAATTTTTTGAACCTTTCAGCATTATACTTTATTTAAATTATATGTCTTAATATCTTCACTTGTGCGCATGCAAGTGAGTGTTTATTATTAAATTTACTTCCTTCGGCTGTTCTCATGTTACATGTTACTTACACATTATTGATATTATTTTGTAGTTTTTAGCAATATCATATGATTGAGTATCTGCTAGCCCTAGGACTAATAGTACTTGTGAAGACAAATCCAAAGAGCGCAAACAATTTATGTGTTTATGTTGTGTAATTTAAGAGTTCAAATGGCTACCTTACGGCTCATCATAAGACCAGTTCCGTGGTACCACATATTACGTACTGTCGCCGAAGATGCATAGGTATGCCAAATTTCAGCTCAATCGGATGGCAGAACGTGCTTGACAAATGGATTACAAATTTGATTTGGGAAGACCAATATATGAAACGAAGCAAGTTAAATAAAATATAAAAAATATTTAGAAAATTACATTTATTTAAAGAAAATACAAAGCAAATTTTCCCTTTCGTTGTTTAAATACCACTACACAAAACTAACACATTCCGTCCTGACTCAACCAGTACACCAACAATTAAAAATTAAAACAATAGTTGTTAATGTATAGATTTAGGTATTTATTATTCATGGACCCTTCCTCAGAATGTGTGGGATTAGTGTTGTAACTGACTACAGCTCTTCGCATGACTGAGTGACACATTTAAGTAAAGACATATGTCATTATTTCCCTTTATACATCTGCCATTACACAAGCGTGAGAGTTAATGACCGAAATCGCATTACTTCTCTTCAAGCAAATGTCCAGGTTACCAAACGCAAACTACTATGCAGCAATACTCAGAACAACAGAAAAGTTTACATATTTATATATATTATTTTCCCAATATTCAAATTCATAATGCAAAAGGATTTTTGGGAACTATCCAAAATAGTTTGTTAGTAGTTTCGTTGCTTTTATTTAGCTACGATATTTATTTCGATAGAATATGTGTAGCTAAAAAAGGAATATGAAAATCCTACTAACAAAATGTCTGCCTCTCAACCAAATTAAATCAGTTTTAGCACTCCATTTTTTTTAATCTCATTAAAAATATTAATCTCGTTGAAAGTCAATCAGTCGGAGATAATCGAATATTAACGCGCAACTGTTCACGTGCCAGAATGTCGACCTGCAAGTAGCCTATAGATTTTTTACAGCATGTGTTGAAAAAATGCTATCGAAACTTGGCAACACTACTTCGCCAGTGGAGCGTCCATGCAGGTTATTCGTCAGACTGCAGAACTATCGGGTTCTAATATGGAACAAATCGTGATATGATGACTGGTTGGCCTTTTGATATCACATTGTTCACATGCTGACAACCACTGTGTTAAAAAAAAAATGAACGACGTTTTTTGTATGCCGCTTTCACTGACATAGAAGAAGGAATATTACAAAAGCGCCTTGACTCCTCTGTGGCCTTGGCCACAGACAACTAAGATATGCCTTGGCTAAACACGTCACTGCGAATAGCTTTAGAGACACCTGATTTCGCGAAAACAATTTTGCACCAGCTTATTTCAGTAATGTTTTACGCGAGCATCTGCAGCTTTCCTTCATTGTTATTGGTAACAATTCCTTTTTGAACATACGTCTCTCGTTTTACTGTGCTACTCATCGTTGGGTTACTGTGACACCAGATGTCTGCGATTTGCGGGTAGAACGCCCAAGAGATATGAGAGTTTAAAACAGCTAACCAATGTCCATGAAGCTATAATTCAGATCACGGCCACAGAGGAACAGGTCTGGACACTTTGAGTTGAAAATTGACCCTCATGTGACCGATTGGCGCCACTGGCACCCTGGTGTTGTTTTAACATGGCAATAAATGTAACTGCGAGTAGCAAGTTTGTGTCGTAGCCGCTAGGAGCACCGGTAGTGCGAAGCTATAGCCTATTGCATAGTTAAAACAACACTTCATTGCTAGTGGTGCTTTAGCCATAACTGTATATGGTGAAATTTCGCAAATTCAATGACTTGCATGTTAGAATCAAATATCCTGTGCATACTCAAGTTCCGACCATTTGTCCACCAGCTGCTACTCAGTGGGACAACAGACAATGAACGAATATACATAGGGCTTGAATATGCATAGGATATTTGATTCTAACATGCAGGTCATTGAATTCGCGAAATTTCACCACCTCTAGTCATAAAGGGTTCAACTCAACAGCATTGGTATATAGTCTAGTGTCCAGACCTGTAATTCTAAGACCGTTATCCAGATATGAAAGGCAAAGAAACGAACAGGTGTAGAATACTTTTCCCGAAATTGAAGAGTTGGCTGGAATAAAGGCTTTAGTAAGCTAAGGCCTTTCTTTAAACAAACAATTTATCTTGTTCGATTATATCCATAGAAGACACCTGCAAATTTTTGTACCGATATCTTAATTCTTCACCAATAAGTTATACATTTTGTCTTGACCTGTGCTGGTACCATAATGCTATTAATAATTAACGTTTTGTCTTTGACTGCGTTTATAGTAACTACTATTAATTTGTGTAATGTAAATATATGTTACTTATTGGTAATGAGAGGAAATAATGT
Organism: Medauroidea extradentata; assembly: GCA_003012365.1. Classification (NCBI taxonomy): domain Eukaryota; kingdom Metazoa; phylum Arthropoda; class Insecta; order Phasmatodea; family Phasmatidae; genus Medauroidea; species Medauroidea extradentata. Next base: position 24,400 of record PNEQ01069824.1, on the reverse strand, counting down.
GAGAAAAACGAGAAATAAAAAAATTTAATTTCTTCAAATCATATACCTCTCATTATCTCACAATGCAATTTTCTTACAAAGACCTTTATGTCAGCAAACTCCTCACTACAATCCGTATAGACGGTGCTGAGTCCTGGCGAGAGAGGGGAAGGATTTTCATGTCAAATTAGGTTAGATTTGGTTTAGTACCAGTCGAACCTACCGATTTTTTTTATCTCGGTCAGACTCACAGTGCTGTAGCATCTTTCAAAACTGTGTTTTGTGTACTTTAAAAACATTAAACAGGTATTTTCACTACCAAATGTGACTCGAAAATATCATAGTATAAATTACTGTCAGAACCCGGCAGACATTGTCCTAACAATGCTAGGCATGGCACTTTGAATCCAGTTACAGGCCAACATCTAACGTCAGGGATACCTCGAAAACATTCTCCATGTTTCAATATCTATGTATACCAATTTTCATGACGATCGGTTGAACGGTATAGTAGTTGATGCGAAGCATTTCCGTACAGTGGCAATTTGGCAAGTTAGAGTAAAATTAATAGCATAAATCCGAAATACTTCTCCATAAAAATTTTAAGCCATAACATTTATCCTAATTGTACTATCGAAATTTTCTCTTCCACAAATCATAGAATAGTATATTCTTAGTAAACTGTTTCACATAAATAATATCTAATATTTTGTTACTATGTCATGCAGAATCATTGCAAGAGAATTATAGGTTAACTTTCAAGAATTCTCTTGCAGTGATTCTGCATGACAAATTAGTGAAGAATTGAATTATTATTTATGTCAGACAGTTTACCAAGAATATAGACTGTGCTTTGTCGAAGAGAAAATGTTGATATAGGCCATTCACGATAAATTGAGCACTGCATAAAATTTTCTTTCGGCCGTTCTGCAGCCGTCTTTACTATTTATAATGTAAAATCTTCCATGTAACTAAATACAAGTGTAAACGTTTTAACGCTCTCAAAAGCTAACAGCTATTGCCAGATAAAACTTGTTTTTATTAATTACCAGTTCTGCTGAGTGCTCAGTTTATAGTGAACAGCCTATAATGCAATTAGAATGTATGTTATGGATAGAGGCCTGAAAAATTCGTGTTTTCTTTTAGGAGCAAGCTAGAATTCCAATACCTATAGGTGTGTATCACGTTCATAATTGGCCGTTGACTTACTCGACACTTCCTGGAGGTAGCTGAGCCATTAATAAAACTGTATCTGAATACAGGCCCATCGTACTGTCAGCGAGCAGCTAATAAACTGCGCGATTTCACAAATATTCTTGGAGGCTAACTTATAGGTGGAGCCACGATTTTATGACGAAAAGATTTTTGCACAATTTGGTTTCATGGCCAGTGATTGGACGTTTTAACTGTGACTTGTCTTGATGTTGTACTGACAAATCACAGACGTATTGCGTCACAATATCCTTATTGTTATTGGTGCAATAAAATGAGGGGCCGTGTCTGAGCAAAGACGCGCTGCCAGTAGCCGTGACGCAGAGCTGCCGACGTGCACGCGAGACATTGAAACAAAATGATGCAAAAATCTTTTCGCGATAAAATCGTGGCTCTACTTATAGGTCAGGAAACCCGCGAATTTGTCACGTCTCTAGATATGGCTTAAAAACTGAAAATACAGTAAAATTGTCTAACACTCTCCCTTTCGTATGCATTCTTTAGACCAATAACCGTAAAATATCTCTTGGCTACTGAACCTTTTGAGAGCACTCGCATTGCTTAAGCGACACCTGCAGATCAGTGTTTCGGTGGCTGTAGCGTCAACTAGCGCACGACCTAGAACTGTTGGCAACTGCAACCCTACCTGGTAGCATACCACTACGTTTGTAATTTGTATGTTAGCACCGGCAAATGAGCTATAGCAATACTGTGGCCCGTCCAACAGGGAATATTACGTATAGTTACAGTCGTGTATAATTCGCCGTTTTGTCTGACAGCAGTCTAGACTTTAAATGCCTGTTGTCTCGTTCGACGTCTCCGTTCGGTCGACAATGTCATAGTCTGCCACAAAGAATGCTTCTGTCCAGTAATTGTGGATTCCAAGGTGGAATTACCAACTTCCTGTAAATCGGTCACATGAGCAAATCTTAGTCCATAAATTCTCGTGACCAACGGTGCTCTGGTGAGTACAGAGTAGATAAGTCTAGTTTGTCGACAAATAATTACGCGAATTTCGCAGGTCCCTACATCTCGTTTGCCTCAGAATGAGGTTAACTTAGAGGTTATGATTTACTGCGGGAAAAGTTGATTGTTTTATGCACATACAGCTTTCGCTTGTACGTGAAGGTGTTACCATGTTTGCTGAGCAAGTATAAGTCCCGCTATTGTAATATATTATGCTGATGCCTTTCATTTGAGTGCAGACAGCTGGGTTGTGTCAGACGTTTATCACTCAAACATACATGATAAGAAGAGCCCGCGATTTTTGGTGAAAATAATTCTACAACAATTTTTTTCAGTGTCTTATGTGCACATATCCAGCTCTGCTTCTTGGTCTGTTATTGGCTGTTTTTAACTATCAGCGTCTCGTACTTACAACGGCAATTCTGTCAATAACCGTGAAGCAGGTCTGCAAATGTGAACGTAAGGCATTAAAATAAACTGTTTACGATTTTTTCACCAAAAACCGTGGGCTCTAATCATAGGTGAAACTGCAGCGTTTTTAGACTATGTTGGCGCAAAGGTTCGTGGTATACCATCATGTGTAAACTAAAAATTCCTTACATATTTAATTATACTAATCATGATTATCATGAACAATACAGTGATAAACCGCGAAACAAACCTATATTTTCCGGAGAAAATGTTATTTGTCTCGGCTAAATTTTTCTTTTTGCTTACTTCCAGTGCGGAATTTACATAGCTTACCTTCTTTCTTCGTTATTCGCGTGTTTTCTCTTGACTAGGCCAATGAGAACGCCAATGAGAACTCTTACATCGATATTGTACGTTTGTAAACACTTCAGCCGTGCCATAGCTGTCCCTAGCAGAAGGCTGTGGCCTTCTGTACGGCAAACCTTGCCAAGGAAGGTCTCTTTTGCTAAAACTTGAGCTCTCTTGCGAGCTAAAGCATTCCTTGATTCGCCGGCATATATGAAAGTCTTTCTCCTGTAGGAGAGCTAAAATCACCATTAAATTTTGATAGGACAGGTGAAAGACACATGCGCTGTTTACTAATGTTCCACTCCGTTGGACTGGACGAGGTAGGTCGGTCCAGTAGCTGACGCGTTCTCCTGACTTCTCCCCGCTGGACTTCTTTGATGTAGGCACAGACTAAATAGTAAAACAGACGCGAAATAACGTGGCGGTTCGTTTGATACGGGTGAACTTCACCGTTTATTGGCTTCCCAAGGCTGTTGATTCGAGCCTCGTGTCTGTTTGGCTCCTGCACGTTACGACAGGTTTCCTATTGGCCTGGCTGCCGGCTTGCAAGGCAGCCACCTCACGTTGATTGGCGGTAGGCGTCTCCGCCATGTAGCTGGCCAAAGAAGCAATTTTGCTGGCGTGTGTGGCTAGTTCGCTGTCCTACCGACTATTTGACTTCTGTATTCCTAAATATTCTGTGGTGGAGGGCTGCCCGAAGCGACAAATACGATTGACTGCGATCGAACACACGTGCCCGGTCACAGCGTGCGATCACTAGAGGCATTATCTGAGATGGTGGAAAATCGCGAAAACCTTCTCTGCCAGCATAATCTCCCATTCAGTATCGCATCCTGCACCTTGTGTGATTGAACGACGCTTGTGTAGCACGGTCTAGCTGTTTACAGACGAATCACAGACGTCAGTCATAGCGCACCAAAGTAAGCATTGGCCTAGCCAAACAGGGACTCATGAGTAACGAGTCATAAATGAATACAAAACATTGAAACCAAGCACACAGTCAACTTTTCCCGCGATAAATCACCATCCCAAGGCATTGATATTTTTTTATCGAATTTATCTGGCAGCAGCCTAGACGATACATTCCTGTACATGCACTAACCACAGTCGATCATCCATTGCCTTCTAAATGTACGAGCTGATAACACATGCTATCCCCACGAACTACTCCCTTATTTATTACTGACCAGGATTCTACAAAGGTGTGTCAAAGTAGCTTTCGTCCAATCTCAGAATTAACAGTGAAGTATACGTACTTGGCACATATGGCAAGAATATCTCTTGTCAACATAGTTTTCGGTGAAGTTAAATAACCTGCGCTTTGTACAATATGGCGTGGTTTAGTTGTTTAGTGACGAATCACTAATGTTTATTACTAGAGCATCTGATCCCATCAAATGGGACTTGTCAATAGCGAAAAAATATTTTAAAACAAACCATCAACTTTTCCCGCGTTAAACCAGTTTCTCTACCTATAATTAGCGATATGAATAATTCGAGATTTGTTCTGGGAACAAGCTAGAATTCAAACAAATTGTACTACATTCGCAATTGGCTGTTATCTTGTCTGACACTTTCCAAAGAGAGCTGTGTAAATAAAAATCTTGCAGGCCCAATGATTTGTGATATCCTGTGTTATCGATCAGGCAATCAGCAGCTACCGTATTCTTCAGAGCACAAATTTTCTTGGAGGCTAGTTGTCAGGTCAGAGAACTCACGAATTTTTCCGGTCTCTACCTATATTGAATACGCAAAATAATCGTGCCTCTAGTGATAACCGACACCGCCAATCAGTTACTCGCAGAGCTACCTGGCATGAAGTGGCAACACTCGATGGTACAACGCGTTGCAGCCTATGTAACCGGGTGGTCGGTGTACAGTACATTTCGAACAGCTGGTGTGAACCACTCCACATTCTCGTAGTCCCAAACAGTGAAGGTATTCCGTACGTCTACCTGTGTTTTACTTTCACATTCACCCTTCTAATTCAATACCTACTAAGCTGTGTAGCTCATACTATAATCTGCTGTATTTTGCTCACAATGTGCCCCCGAAGTATGTCTGTTGAAGCGCGAAGGAACCTGTTAATCGGAAGTGGTGTTAGAAGTGTGATGAAAGGAAGTAAGTGTGGAAAACGTGCGGACTTTCAATAAATTATATAAGGTTAGTAATCTATCAGACGACAGTTTTTCACTGGACTAATATATAAATAACCAATAAGACACTAAAGGCGTATCTAGAGTTTCACGCAGCTCATTGCCGATCGAGCACGTTCACATAAAAAGTGCCGCCAAACCATTTCGCATCTGTATACACGTAGCTATTCTGTGCTATTCATTCCCCTAAGTGACTCGTTACGTTATGTCTCCGTTCTCTCATAGTTGCAGACCAGAAAATTTCGCGGGTTTAACAACCTACCGGCAGGACTCACTAGTTCTTTATGCACTCTTTTTCGTGCACGTTTGCTATTGGTTCAGAGTATTCAAGGTCGCGTTTCGTAAACAGCGAGTCAATAATTCAAGTTTAGCATGCGTAGATAATTTCGATTTCTAACATATGTTCAGTTAACCCGCAATATATCCGGGTCTAGTGATAAAAACTTGAGGAGGGTCACGTTTGTCTCCTACAAAGTTAACAATAATAATTTATGTAGGTAGATGACCTCCACCGCCAGATAGTCCCTGAATAGCTAAGAATGCAAAGGCAAAACTACCAAACGGGAGTCGGACTCTGGCCACATAAACCGACGGAAAGTCAGTTAATGAGCACCAATTAAGGTCTGTATAATGTGAATTCTTACAATGAGTGCAGACAATCAACATGGATCAAGACCTGAACAATATGGAGTCTTCCATTGCCTGCGAACGGTTAACACCAAACAATGACTTAACAATGTGGATTTTTTCATTTTCTGCAGACAATCAACTCGATCAAGGACTGAAAAAATGTGGATTCTTCCATTGTCTGCAATAAACACCAAACAAGGCCTGAACAATGTGGATTTTTCATTGTCTGCAGAAAAGCAACACCAAAGCCTGAACAATGTGATCCCATTATCAAAAAATAATCAACAACAATCAAGCCCTAAACGATATGGATTCTTCCAATGCGCGACGTGGCAATCAAACACGAACTGATTCATATGGGGACCCAGGCTTTCAGAAGCACACTGGCGAGGGATAAGAAGGAGTAGCATATCCACACGCTACACATTACTGTTAGTTTGTGGCGTTAAAAGGTTGCATTATCTTACCATTATTTTAATACTGTAAATAATAAATTAGAGGTAAAACGTTGAACACGCATTCGGGAGGACCCTGGTTCGATTCCAGGCTTCAGTCATCCTGAGTTATATTTTCGGCGGTTTCCCGAAATCTTTCTTAGCGAATGCTAGAATGGTTCCTTAACAATGGCTACTGCCGAATCCTTTGCTACACTCTAAAAAATAGATTGTAAATTTGCCACACGTGCGTATAGGAGCGCTAAGAAAGTAGGTATGGTAGAATTGTTTCCCAGACATCCATGGTAGTATTCCTTTTTTATAAAACATTAAAATGTATAATGAAGTTAACTATTCTTGTATTGTAACAAGTGTAACAGTTTGCATATTTACAAGGCAGAAGTATGGTAACTATCCCATACTGCGTTTAGATTAATTACTTCCTAAACATTTTAGGAAGTTTTTTTTTACAGTGTAGTCCCTGTTAAGTTCTATGTAACCGCCTGTAATGACTTCGCTGACGACGACACATAAAGTCCTATAAATAATAATTAAATTTACATACTTTCAAAAGGTGATATTTATCTTAAATTTTAAAGCATTATAAGGAAACATTTACGCTTATTAAACGGTTCTTGAAGGAGGAGATAGGGATATTTTCCTACCGACGCGACGCCTAGATCTTTAGAAACAGGCATACAAGAACGGTAAGGAAAGCTGTAATTGTCTTTATTAACGAATCACCCCAGCAGTGGCCGGAATTGATTTCGAAAAACAGTAGGAAAATCGGACCGTGAATCGAATCAATTTCCTCACGAATGCGAGACTAATGTTTTACTACTGCACGATTAGGGATCCGTGTCTCCTGTATACTTTCTTGTGTAGTTTCTTCCAAAGATCATATCTAAAAGTTTATAGTCACTAATCAACTGTACTAGCATGTTCAGATAAGTTATCAACCTATTTTGTTGAAAAATATGAATTATAAAATCAAAAATAATAATATTAATAATTACAAAGTATTCCATGTATGTATCATGACAGAAATAAAAGTCTTTAACTTAAGAACTGACTTCGTACACGTCTTGATCATATGTAATTCTATATATTTAATGTACTGAATAGTGCACTACATTCCACAAATTAGTGCACTTATTTTTCCAGTAAAGTGTACTTTACACTTCTTCATCTTTATTTGTTCACAGTAAGCTGATTCATATTATATTCTGAATTTACGTTTTCCAACTTTCAAAAAGTCCAGTAGTTCTATAGATAGACTATAACAAGATAAGTCACAAACAATTGCACATAACACAAATAAATCTGTGCTATAATTATGCTAATACAATAATGCTCAGGAGGCCTGTTCTCAAACTTTTCAGTCCCTTATATGATCTTCATGCAAAGACAGTTGCAGCATAACAATTTTACGACGAGAACTCGAATTCTGCAATTAAAAAATTATGTTCCCTGGCTGCCTTTCATAGCTCTCGAGACTCTTTTTATAAAAAGGTTGGGCTCCACGATGCTGTTACAGGCGAAACGGTATGAAAAATGGCCGACATTCACAAGTTACATTCTACAACTATTCCTGCAGTATAAAAAATCCGATTAAATGTGGCTGAGGAGTCCTAATTACATCATTTCACATACCTTAAACTATGTTACACGTTTCGTGTATCGTAGCCGCACACATAACAACTTTTATTGCCGCCACAAACGATAATTTTAATACAACGTGTGAGCTGCTACCTTTTGTTAGTGTAGTTCACTAACTTCCTAATAGAAACAAAGGATTTTAGATATGAATAAAATTGATGTTACAACTTTTATTAGGAAGTAATAAATACTATTTACAGTAATTATTGCAAACAAATTTGATGCAATAAGTACCTACAGTCCTGCCAACCATATTGAGACACTGGTGATGTTACGTGTTAGCAAATACAATATAAAACAGTCACGACGGACTATCTCGAAGGCGAGTTCCCACTTGGTCGTGGATCGGGCGAGTTCACGACTGTTTCTATAAACAAGTAATTTAACCGCTCAATGGGCACCAGAAGTCGTGTATATACGACGGTCGTGTAAAAGGCGGGCGAGTTCACTCCGACCAGTTGGAGTGAATCACGCCTGTGCCAGTCGTGAATAGTATTTGTTATTGTTTCTTAAACTGTTGTTTACAACTTTCTTGATACTGCCGGAGGAAGGTGCCCGTCTATAGGATGAAAAATACTCGAGTTTTGACATGTTTCGAGTTATACAGTGATGCATAACATTTGTGGGGCGTAACTTCCGACAAATACAAGAACCGCGATGCCCGGAAAGCGACATCTTGTAGTTTTATGCGGTTCATTCTTTTTATGAGAAGGTTTCGCCCACGTGTTCCGCAACATCGTGTCTAATAAGCTAAATGCCTATAACAGGCAATAACAATTTTTTTAATGAGAGAGAAGTTATTTATTACACGCGGAATTAAATGATAAACAAACAACTATTTTTATTAGTATATGTACCACTATAGAAAACAAAGTATTAATTGTTTTCTTCAATTTAAATTCACATTCAATTATATATGACTGGTTATTGGAGTAGAGTTTCACCATTATTGAATCAGTCATTTGAGAAACACCACATGTCACATTTTTCACAACATGGGTTTATTGATATTTACTCTTCAATGCGAGAAACTCAATTGTCCAACACTGACGTGACACGTAGGCTACATCAATTTTTTTAAATAACATTGCCTTATTTAGAAGGCTTACCAAAACATGCATTTTCAGTGTAACACTATTTAACAGCTCTTTCTTGAAAGTGACATGTGGTGTTTCTCAAATGATTGATTCAATTGATTTCATAATATACTATTATCTTGATACGGCACTGCACCAGTTCCATTAAAATATGTATGCACAGTAGTGTGCACTCCGTTTTCGTGCACTCAACACTGGAAACCACGACAAACTTGACCTCAAACCAACAATGCTAGTGATATGTTCTACTCTACGTGCACCTTGCGTCGAACTACCATTATGCAAGTCCTCTTTATCGATCAAGCCATTTGCGAAATAAGTTGTTTAATGTTGCAGTCAGTTATGTATGGCATAGGCGGTCCGCACTATCAGCACAACAGTTGCAACTCTAGTAGCTATAGGTTTCTCAATGATTATGGATCTACAAACCAGCACAGTGAAAGTATTTTCTACCACCGTTCTAGCTCTCGAAAGTCGGTAGTTAAAATTTTAGGGTTCTCTACTCAAGTCTTTCCTCGAGTTTGGCCTCATCAAATACGGTTTAAATGGGATTGCTTCGTCACCAATGAACAAAACATTTTAAGAATATATTCATTTCTCCACATTCAACACTTTTAGCCAAGTACTGTCTACCCTGTGCACCGATATCAATGTACTTGAAACAGTTATCCGAATCTGCTACAATAAAAAATAATATGGTTGTCTGTATCTTTGTACTTGAAGTACTCACTTCCACTCAACATAGGAGCACAAATGACAACATGTTTTCCATCAACAGCGCCTGTTAACCCAGGAATATTCCCCTTTTTTCTGAAGCCCTTTCAACTTCCTTCCAATAGTCCTCAGTTTTTGCACTTATAACGAAAACCGTTCAGTTGTAGAGTTATGTTAGTAATAATAATGTAGAATAAAGGTGGAGTATGACGTTGCTTAGAGGCTTCTATTCAGCGGAGTCTACTGCCCCTACACAACCTTTGTTTCTTTTTTCTATTTCATATAAATAGTTTCACAAGTTAAAAAGTCAAACTCAATTTTATGTTAACACAGCTAACAGAATTTAGGTACTAAATTTTGTCAACTATGTGTAGTAATATTTTTGCAATAAACTATATTCAGGAACCACTAAAATAGGAAAAATGCAACAATCTCACTTTTCATTAGTGAGATGTAATCTTTAAAAAAATTTTATAGGGGTCCCAAGCAATTGTAAGCACCGATAAACGTAATATATTTTTTTTAAAACTAGAAATGGAATAAAAACCATGGCATGCCACTACTTTTACCGTTAGTTTATGTCATGTGGACGTGGGCATTAATGGTGCATTGATCTAAGTGTAAAAATGTATGTAATAAACAATGTACATGCTACAACGGTACCATACAATGGATCATTATAAGAGTTATTTTATTATTATTTTGTTTAGAAAAATGTGAAGGGAGTCCTACACAAGCAGCTGCCACAGTGGAGACACGTCCAAATAATCAGTTTGAACCTTCTAACGCGATAGTTGATGGACAAAGAGACAATTCTGTTGACTTGGTATCACAAACTGCTCGCAAGAAGCAGAAGGCTACAACACCAGTATATATTGTCGACGCCATTTCGAAATCGGAAGAAACGTCTTCTGAGTTTAAAAAAAGAAACTGAATTCGATTTATGGGCCCATAGTTTGGCTGTGCAGTTAAACAACGAGGATATTTCAAGTGCTCTTACACTAACGCTACGCTTGCAAACAATGATGACGCAAGAAAGAATAGCACACGAAAGTGGGCTGAGCTCCAGAGCTCCCAACCTGCTACATTTTTCCAACGAAGCTTTAAATTCTTCGTGGGACTACCAACCTGTACCTAAACTATTTTGAAGCAAAGACATAAACCCTACCTCTGTTACTAGAGTCGACGTTTTGATACTGGAATATCAATATTCCACAATTATAAAAAATAAACTGGAAATTCAGCAAAATATTGTAGTATAGTGCAATTTATTAAAATAACATTCTTCTATTAAACAAATAATTTCACTATAGTAACCTAGACGTGACCTTTGAAAATGCATATATGGGTTAAAACATTTTAGTAACTTATTATCTTCTGAGAAAAACTAAGCGTGTTTTCGTATTTTCTGTCCCTTTTTCTCTTCTACGCTTACAGATACTCCTCTCTGGTGAATGTCAGCCCTCGGCTTCCAAGTCACATGCGACTGAAAACTCGAGCATAGGCCCGGTATCTTCACAACTCCAGTGCCTCTACCTTTTCTGAGCCTGTGGCTACCTACGGGTGGACGATAAAACGTCGAAGGGCTCGTTGTTCGCAGTCCCTGCGGCCTCAGTGCGAACATTACACAGCGCAAGTTTCGTTTCGTTTAAAAGCTGTTTTCTCTGTGTTCACTGCATTCGTAACTGGGCTGAGTATGTAAAGCCTCGTATTTCGCTACCGCACTGCAATATTCGGAGTTTGATGACGTTGCAGCGGTAGCGAACGCAAATCTTGAGAACGTATGCACGTCGCATACTGTGGACACCGCTTCTACATGTTGGTTTCCTCCACGAGGAAAATGGTCGGTGATACAAAATACGTTAGCGGTGTACAATTACAAAGTAAACAATACGATTTGATTTTTGTGGAAGTTATGTTGTTTCAGTAAAAATAAGTACAAAAATATTACAGAGCTAATAGATCCGCGCTTTTAATTATCCCCAAGCATAAATCTGTGCGTTAAAATATCCGTTCAGGTTATGAAGGCTACGAGAAATCGAAATCTATGCATTCACGTATCGAATGGCAGCAAAACTACGTAGACTGTTGTTTTTTATTAGTCAACATGTGGCGCAGGGTGCACAAAATAAATATTTCAGACGTTAAAATAAAATCATATTTGAAACGTTAAATCACTCAATTGTAATATGACACTAGGTAAATTTGTCTTTTGTACTTTATAATGCAAGTATAGATTGCACAGCCTTTAATAAACCAAATAATGAAATATTTTTGTTGGAACAAAAACCGTCACTGCTATTATTTTCCATTGGAAACACTGTACTTTATTTTGCGACAAATCTGTGGACGTGAAAAATAATGTACTTTATTAATACAGAACTCTCCACGAAATCAATAATCCCAGTAATGAGACAGGAATCATTATGAGGAGTAATCGTTGCTGTGGCCAACACTACAATAATCTTTTTAAACAAACTGTCAATTAATATGTAAAAATATATGTATTTTATTAGCACGGAAGTCTCCAAGAGTATAAAAAAAATGGTAGCAAAGAGACCGTAACCGTAATGATAAATCACATTTTCAACATGCATTAACTAAATTCTAGCACCTGTGTCGTGTTCGTTAGCTTCCCTAAATGTGACGTCATAGAGATTCGTTAACCCCGCGGCTCAGATGAAACACAACGAAACACACTCCGCTAAAGGGTTTGTACTCACTATTTGCGCTACGTGTTTCGTTAGTACACGGTACGTATCGCAACGCCCCGGACGAGTTCGTACTTCGTGCACTGGGCTCGTCGGCCAAGTTTGTCAGCGGCCGCGGTGTCGTTGTGTGCACTGCGCCGAGACGTCCTCCCACGCAGCGCGGCAGGGCGTATGTGTTTACCGTGACCAGTGGCCGGCCACCGAGTCCTTTTGATCTGCCCGCTCGCCGCGTGCGTCCTGGAACAGCGATCAAAGCCCGCACTTCTGCCGCCACGAGAACGGCAAATTCAGGGGCCGGAGGATGGGCAGAGAGTTCAGTGGTGAGATGTGGATATGTTCCACAAGACTTCAGTAAAGGCCAGTTTGCCCAGAAAAAAGTAACAGCAACAATGTTAAATACAAAATGTTGGCTACAAAAAATGTTACCAACAATTTATTTGCAATGGTACGCTATTTGTTTGTAATGTTGGTAGCAAATGTATTATAAACATTGCTGAAAACACCACTGTTACTTAAAATGTAATAAGAATGATGAAAATAAATTCATAACATTATTGATGACAAAAACGCAAACAACAATGCCGATAGTTTTCTTAGTTAACATTTGTTACCAGCATCCTTTGATTTAAACCCCCTAGAATGGGTCGAGAAAATATTGTTAACAATAGTGTTGGTGGCAAAGTTACTAACATGTTTCTATGATTAATAACGTATATGTTGACAGCAATTGTTTTCCGCAAAAAGTATACTAACAAATGTAATTAACATTTGTTTGTTAAAATTAACAAATTAAAAACAGAATGTTCATGACAATGTTGGAGACATGATGTTACCAACAACTATTTAAACATTTTTACATTTGTACATTTGTGAAAAAACTTCGTCGAAAACACGTGTTACTAGCGGCTTTTTCGTTTATGTAAACTAGGCATATAAGGAAGTTCGGTAACAGTAAAACACTGTCAACTTCTACTTAATTCCTGCAGAACAGTTATAACACGTCCAGTAGCTTCTACTCCCGCATTGACGAAGATATATACATACGTCCATCTTATATGTACTTTATTTATTTTCTATAAATATATATTAGGCTTTCGATTATCTGTGTGCGGATTATCCGATTTGCGGATTAATCGCGAAAAATATTTCACTTCAAATAGTTGAAAAATTAAAAAAAAAAAAAAAAAAAAAAAAAGTTATTTATAAACGCATGCTGTGTTTACTCGCATAATTTAAACCAACATGTTGTGCCCGCAACCGTACTTCGAAAGGCATGAAGAAGATTTAAGTCATTTCCAGCAGGCATAACAATTAGTACCACGCATGAATGGGATAATGAGATTTTTATCTTGGGGTAAATAAGATATTCTTGATGTTTTATTATTTGTTTTCTGATTTATATCGCATACCGCCTAGTCATTAACGAGTCCACTGTATTAAATTGCTTCCTTTTATTGCAGAAATGAATTTTACCATTTTTTCTTACAACTGAGATGTAAGAAAGGGTAAACGTGGGTTATCCGCGATTTTGGGATATCCGAGGCGTCGGCCCCCTCTATTAGTGCGATAATTGGGAGTTGACTGTATACCGTTTCCAGAAACAAACACGTAACAAACACATCACGCGAATTCTGGACTAAATTGTGGGCGAAAATGTTACTGGCGAAATGTTGTACGAAGACATTTTACGTGCACAATGTGGCAACGCTGCAAAGAGAAAGTCCCATCTTGCACTCCACATCCAGGTATTATTTTATTCATGTTACGTCGAATAAACGTAGATTCATGTTTGGATTGCATAGGGGGATTTTAACCTGCGCCGATAATACGCCGGTCAGAACAGTTAGTAATATAAGAAAGAGATCTGCGGAGCGCAAGAGGAGACTAACTGGATTGCTTTGTTGCCACACTGTGCATGTAAAATGTCATCTTACAACATTTGCCACCAACATTTTCGTCTCCAATTCAGCCCAGGATTCACGTGGTTCGCTTATTATGCGGTTGTTTCTAAACAACCTGTATTTTTATTTGCTGTATGCATACACACATACATACATATAAAACCTGTTAGTAATTTTAAATAGAGACATGGAATAGCGCAAAAAGGATGCTTCGATTAAAAAACTCTTCAAAAAAATCTGTTCTATGTAAAAGGGGCAACCAATGAACCAAATTGTGAGACCCCCCTCCCTTTTCGTAACGAATGGTGGGGTAGGTTTTAAATTGTAAATAGTAAGTAGTAGGCCTGCATATGTATACGTACATCGAATTTGCACCAACCTGGATCATAATAAATTACACATCTACAAATATTGATTGTATTTTTATTATCTCTGTGGCTGTAAAATAATTCTCAAAATAAGTGAATAAACCACCGCGATTATAAATAGGTTTGGTTCTAGTGTCTAAATGTACACTGGTGTATCGTTTAACAAATTATAACATTCGCATTAACAAAATATTTGACGATATTTTTGAACGATTCTTGCAATGAGGGCAAGTTGAAAACTAAACGGATAATTTGGACATACTCCATTGCAGCAAATGGTGTGGCACAGAAAACTAGAGAATACTTACCTTACAAACAAACAAGTAAACAAACATACAAGTAAACAAACTTTGTTTGCAACTGTCTGGTTGTATATGTTTACCTTTGTTTGTCAGTTACAAACGAAGTCCTTTTGTTTGTTTTGAGACTACTTGTCTCGTGTTTCCTGTCTACTTCGACGTAATAAATTTACGTTGCTTCACCTACCTGTTCTGAAGACATCTTGGACGAGCACCGTTTAACCGGCCAGCTGTCTCCCGGCGGGGCGATATGCGTCCGTCCAGAGTCAGCACCACAGACAAAATGCCAGAGTATTACTACGAACGTTTGGCTGACAAGCCTGCCGCTTGGAGCGCTGCCTGCACGGCATCTCGGAAGTTGAAACCTAAATTTTTCCTCGTTCCGGAAGAATTTTTTTGGACTTTATATATTCTATTTTGATTCCACTATTACGACAATTTGAAATGAGCATTTGTTATTGGCTCAGACATTTTTGTAACTGTGTAATGTGTGAGGAGTGGGGTTAGCCCACAGTATAAAGTCTAGGGGAGTAGCTTCAATTGGCAAGAAGCTACTCACTTGGAGACTAACTCCTTCAAGAAATTACTCTGAAACTTGCAACATTTATAAAAATTTTGTCTGAAGGCTTTGGAGCCATTGTGTTTTTAAAAGAATGTAAAATGGCCATAATGTGGCACTGTTAAACTAATAAGAGTATAATTATTGTAAACAAAGGAAAGTTATAGTATGACAGTTGGTTTTATGCCAAATTTAAAATATATTTAAATAAAATTTATATTTTTGGTAAAAATATATGCTATTGCACAATCCCTCCTTGTCACCAAAATCAATACACTTTATTATACATATTTTTTTATAAACATATTTAACTTCTGGTGGGTTGTTTTAATGGGGAAAACAACACCAGAGCGTTGCAGTTTACTTGTCTGTTTGTGTGTATTCTCTATGGTTTTCTGTAACACACCGTTTGCTGCAACTATTCCTCTTTAGTGTGTAAAATATTTGGTATTTTGGCGTAGTTATTTTTTCAATAAAACTACACACAAAAAATTTGGTAAAATTCCCTTGCGTGTAAGGTAAGCTAATTACAGTTACAATTTCGGGAAAGTTGCAGCACAAGTTTGTAGTCAATTACCCGTAAAATGTTTTGGGAAATTCCTTACGAAAGAAGACTATGAAGATCATTCGAACTTTATTAAATTACTTTAAATTACTTTATGTAGACTTCATTAGTGGTACTACAGGTTTCTTCTGTTGTCTGTGGTGGGATTCAAGCCATTTCACTTTCCATCACAGATATAGTATGCTTACTAGATTATTTTGAGCATTAACGATTGATGTTACTTCGCCTACTTACAAAACCTGCTACTGAATTGTGGTTTACGAGATACGAAGAGATGCTCTGAACATTTCGTACGATAGTTTTCCTGTTCGTAAACCTTCACAGTCTGTCTGGTGTTTTTACTGCGCTGTGTGATAAATTTAAGTTGTATGTAAGGAAAAATAAATCTTCAATACTAGTAAGGAAAATTTAATAGTATTGGAAGTGAATTTTCTTTGCCAGTGCGGTAAACATACTATGTACGGAAATATTTCCCACGTAAGTCAACGACTGTTACTATACAAGTAAATCTAATTATTTATACAGTACACATTTTGCTGTGTCAAACGAATAATATTTTGAGCGTCTAGCCACTTTAAAAAGTGTAAATATACACGTATATATAGCTGGTAATTATACATTTGTGTGCTTATAATTACGGAATACAATGAAAGTAAGTGTACACAAATGTTCTTACTGATCCAAAATATGTATAGATACTTGATTAAAAAACACAAATGTATAGATAAACTTACTAGAAAGTGTACACAAAACTACAGTTATAAATGTACGTTCTAGAAATACACTGACATATTGTAATATTAAACGTAATTTTGTGTTTTATAATCGCACTGTCTTTGTATGAATACATTGATTTAACTGCAAAAATTCATTTTTTTACAGTGCAGTTTTGAAACGACAAAATACTTGTAAATTTTCTCTAGTAATTTGCGTAGATATACTATCACATCAAGTAGAAACTTTAAGCGTATTTTTTAACAGAGAGATTTATCAATTTTACTATCTCTGACGTAAATGATTACGTGTTTATAAAACGTTTTTACTAACATCCAAACTTATCATATTTTATTACGATGCAGTTTTCGAGTAGATATACAGTTAAAATGGGCAAAGCCTGTCGCCATGTCTGTGAAATCCAGTCTTATAAATGTGCGTTTTATTACGTTCATCTCAAAGCAATGTTTGCTAAACAAAGTTGTCTTTTCACACAATAGTATTTTTTTAGTATAAACTTACTTCAAACCTAAATTCTTAACACGGCAGTTGCTTGACCTTCACCCAATTACTAGGGCATGCTAAATATTAGCTGTACAGATAAGCAAAAATACGCGTAGTAAGAAAGAGGAAAAGGTTTTGCCTTGTGAGTTGGTGAACAGTGTGTTAAAATAATACCAGTAAGAGGCAAAAACAACAAATTTAGATTGCCTTTTAGTCTGGTTTGAATGGATCCCAAGCCACAAGATACAACCACAGAATACTTAGGAATACAGAAGCGAAATAGCCGGTAGGAAGGCGAACTCAAGTCACACACGCCAGCAAAATGGCTTCCCTGGCCAGCAACATGGCGGAAACACATGCCACCAATCAGAGTAAGGCAGCTGCTCTGCTAGCCGGCAGCCAGGCCAATAGGAAACCTGTAGTAACATGCAGGAGCCAAACATACATGGGGCTGGTATCAACAGTCTCAGGCAGCCAATAAGCGGAGAAGTTCGCACATATCAAACGAACCGCCACGTAATTTCATGTCTGTGTTACTATTTAGTCTGTGATACAACGGTTGTTACCAATCGGTGGTCTCGTGGTTATGGTCGTAAACTGTTAACTCAACGGCCACGAGTTCGAATCGTCGCAGGGTCGGAAATTTTCGTTAGGTACTAACGCTTCTGTGTAAGTTACACACACTGAGGATTAGTAGTTGCTAACTTTAATTTTACGTTTGAGGCGCGGAAACGGGAATGGCTATAATTCGAATACAACACGTCCGTCAAACATTTCATCGCCTCTAGGTGCGTGGTACTAAACTAGCGCGCAGTGTTTTCGTAGAAACCGTTTTTCAACTTGACTTCAAACGATGACCCTGTTATTTTATTCGTAGAAAGTTTGTGGTAATGTCCACTACAGGTTTATATGATTTGGTTTCCCGATTACGGTTGATATTTTCTCAGCTACAGCAACGTGAAAAATACACTTTTAGCTCTTTTGAGGAGCTCGGTAGTCATGTTTTTAACTAGCGGACGGGGGACTAGGGTCACAGTTTGAAGTGTGTCTTCTTTTCGTAGGTAAGTTCATAGGAAACGTATTTAATAGTTATACAAGACAAAATACTCTCCGTACCACGTTTCATCATGTCTTTCGCGCCAGGTCCACTAACACTTAAAGTTTCAGAAGTAATCGACAACTTACCACAGTCACGAAATTGAAATACTGTATTTAAAAAATAATTTTCTTTTCCTTTGAAGTACGGGTTATTTAACAAAACATTGTGTAAAAATACACGTACCGTGGCATTGTTACTATACTTGTCTTTTTATTGTATTTTTACCGTTATATATATATATATATATATATATATATATATATATATATATATATATATATATATATATATTGTAAAACGACACGGACATAAGATGTGTAAAATTACATGAACATGTGTGGTGACTGTGCTGCCACGTACATTCGTGTGAAATTCCACAATTTATTACAGTATTGTTTTTTCAAGTATGAACATACTAATTTTGAACTATTGAAACTTGAGTTAAAATGAAATCCACACGAAATAGTTGAATGCAAGCAGAATTTATTTAACAAAAGAAATATTACGTTATATATACACACACACACACACACACATATATATATATATATATATACACACAGCTTTATTTGTATAGGCTAAAAGACCACGATGTTTCATTGCTATATCCGTTTCTTCAATAATTACTTTTAATATAGTTCAAAAAGTTCTTAATAATGTGTATCTAGCATTAACAGTCACAAACCCTTTGTTTGTAAATAAACAGTCATGAATTCTTAGGACCTTACGTAACGCGTTAATAAGCTGAGCTAAAATTACTGTTTTTATATTGTTCGGCTGTTTATAAACACTTTAAAAAATATATCATTACTTCGCTTTTATAAAGTACAGTACCTTGCAATCGTAAATCCGTAACATTGATTACGCGATTAGACACGCATTTATTTATTTTTAAGTTATGTATTTATATTCTCGCTATTTCAGAGTCTTCAGGTTATTTGTATGTAAAAATGTATTTGTTATTTGTATTGAAGAAATTTTTATAACTTTATAGCGCTATAATATATATTTTTCAATAAAATATTTTTATGATTTATACATGGAAAATTCAACACGCAGGGTGAGACCACACCTTAACGTGACTGCAAAAGAAATGTAATTTAAACCAGAAACCAACATTTTCTCCCTTTGCACGTAAAGTTCTTCTCTACGATACTAATTCAAGAGTGTTAAATTGTAACTTGACTACTCTGTGTAAGGTAAGGTCTAATAAATCTTCCGTAAAGCGTTCCACAAGATAAACTGAATTCTGATCTTTCAGACGAGCAGAGTAAGGAGAATATTAACGGCTCCTTCAGCGAGATGAAAAGTAGTTGCCTCAGCTGTTCGCCGTCAGAAAGTTCGGGCGTTGACTGCAGCTCGGTGGAAACCAGGGAAGTTTAGCGCCGGCGCCTCCCAAGTCAGGCCCGCGCGGTCTCCAGACCCGACTCCCTCCGAGGAAATAAGCAATACGAGATGAAAGGCACGCCGGAAATAAAACTCTTTCTGCGGGATGAGTTACGAAAGAGACATTGGAAGTTTAGCCGCGTTGCGGCAAGCTTCCGCGAGAGCGACCTAAGTGCTCTTCTTACGATGCCAGCCAATGTAATTTCTTCCCCCCGGGATTAAAGCTGAGGAGAAAGTTAGCTCCTGTAATATTTCCGCGCCTAGGTTCAACAACACAAGAACTGAGTAACTAGTTCCGTCGATATTCCACGTGTGTGGCACTAGATAACTGTTTCCTCCACTTGTTTTCAATTTCAGGCATTCTAAACAATATTTACAAGGCGATCCGTCTCATTTTTTTTTTTTTAATGTAATCTTGGTGTTAAGATTTTGTCTCTTTTTTATATATCTGTAAACTGCATGTTTATTTAAGATTAATGTCAACTGTTTAGCCGAACTAAATCTATAAACTTCAGTAACTAGGCAGTCATTACAACAAACTTTAGAAAGTATATAAAGACAAATTCTCCCTTAAAAGTAACTAAAACTACAACTGAAAAGGGCTTAATTGTCACTTTTGTACAAAATAAGGAAAAGGTGAAAGAAATTAAATAGACGAAGTAAAATTCCGTTTATAAAACGTTTTGTTAAGCATTGTTTAGAATAAATTTTCTTCGTGTATTTTAACTATTCATGATTGTCGTTGTTTCTGAGTTGGAGTCGCGTCATTCTAGTGTCGGTTTTGAGACTCCGAAGATGCCTGTTGCCAGGTTCAAAATAGACTTTTCTTTTTGCAACTCCGACGATACCAACAGTAGTCTTCAAAACTTAATTTTAAGGACATTAGTGTGTCAACGGTAATGTTCGAAACTTACTTTTGTGACCCTGAAGATGCCATCAGCAATGTTCAATAGCCTTTTTGAGACTCAGAGGATGCCGACTTACTGCAATGTTGAGAGATAACTCATTTCCTGTAGCCAGATGCTGTTCTGGTCCAGATCGCAAGAAATTCATGATAATTATCTTTGTAAGTATCTATACAACTGACAAGTGCAATATTGACTTCTCAGATAAACTGGAAAACAATTAAGTGTGAAATTTAACATGTAGGAATACAAACTTCGAGGTATTTGTAATAACTCAATTTCAATTATTTTACGTGAAGTTTATGTTCTCTGCGATAGGATGTCTCCCTCCGCAAAGTGTTATGACTATTACTCTTTAATTTTTTCTTGTAATCAAACTTGTATGTATACTCCCACCAGCCACCACATAAAAAGTTGTTTCATGTATAAATATTGACAGCTTACTGTTTGAATTCAGAAAAAAAAAACGCAATACTTAGTGAAGCAATCACAAATCATAAAATGTGTTTCGAAACGTAGTGCCTGAATCATTAAAAGCATGTACGCTTACGAAGCCAAGTAAATCTTCCACTTATGCGCAAGATTATTTGGAGCTAGGTGTTAGTTTCCGCCTATCGCCCAGTACTGATGAACAGTATGCAGGACAAGCATATTCTTAAATGTGTCTATTCAATAAATGACGAGCTGTTATGCTTTACATTTATAGCAATTTTGGTCATTTTTCACCGGCCATAGTGGGTAGCTGAACAAGGTTTAGGAAATTCTTTGAGCATTGGTGTCCCAGATGTCTTCCCACTTTAGTCTCCTTTGTCTCCCCCGCCAGCCCGCGGCTACCAGTGTCCGGGTCAGAACAAAAGGGGCGTGGGATGTGTTCCACACGAGAAGAATCATGTGCTGGAGTCCCGGCTCTCCCGAGTAGAGACAAGGCGTACTACAAGAGTACAAGGGAGGAGATTGCATTCAATTCCCTTTACTACACCAGACCATTCCTTGTTTCTCACAGCACACTGCTAAATTCTGTCGCCACAGCCACGTACAGTGCCCTTAATTACGATGTCAATATGCCTCTCTGGCACACCGTAAAGGCGAAAAAGTAACCCTTTCATGTACCATAAAAAAACATCATAAGTAGTATTAGAAGTTTTGACCCAAACAGATTATGAGACACTTAACTATACTTCAGCCTATGTAGAGCTTAGTAACTAAACAATAAAAGTTTTACATCACTATACATTTGACTATTTCCTAAAAATGTATTGAAACGCTGTCACTGAGGTATGAGAAATTATTTCACCGAACCTACTTCCTAAACGGTTCTATACATTGGTGTGGTAAATTTACAAATAATTTTTTACGGTGTGGCTTTAAAATTTTAATAATTTTTTTTTATGTCGGTCTTGTTTGAACGACACGCTACTGTGCGAGCTTACTGTTTGTTCCTGTTTTTGAGATAAGATATTCAAAAGAACCTTCACAATTAATTCAAGATTAATTTAAATGAATATAATGTAAGACAATGTTGTAGTATGTGGTTAGCGTACTGTACAATAAACTGTTATAAAGAGCTTTGCTTAGGCAGCATTGTTATAGATGCAGAAGATACAATTATTTTTACAGTCTCATATTTTATCATATATCTGTTTCATATTTCGCAGCAGACTTGAACCGACCTTGTCTGTTTGACAGGCAAGTATGACGACGCACGAGACATATTGGACATGTAAATAATTAGCAAATTAAAAAGATTTGACATTATTTATACGCCTGTATATTCTCCGCAGCTACGTTTTGAAGCACGTCAGTAGAAACTCTTACGTACCTCGTAATCCAGTAATCCACTTGTAATAGTTTGGAATATTTTACGACACATTTGTAAACATGGCGTGCTTTCGCCATAGACGTGTTGTGAACTCAGCAAAGACACAGGTGCAGACAGTGTAGCTAGCCTCGCGCTACTCAAGTGACTATTTCCGAACCTCAAGAAAATATT
Source organism: Medauroidea extradentata (assembly GCA_003012365.1). Lineage (NCBI taxonomy): Eukaryota > Metazoa > Arthropoda > Insecta > Phasmatodea > Phasmatidae > Medauroidea > Medauroidea extradentata. Next base: position 1,793 of record PNEQ01069824.1, on the reverse strand, counting down.
GCCAAGAGTTGTAACAATATTTTTCCTGTTAAACTGTGAATTTAAGAATAGAGTTTTGTATGTAATTAATCTTGTACATAGCGAGTTGTATAATTATTAGATTGTGCTTTCCTTTAGATATTGCTGGTTTGAACGTGACAACATTTCTTTACAGTAGTTGTTCTTCCGCCATGTTGTAAGTAAGGCCTATATTCTCGATCACATCTCTGCTCGCTTTAGGTATTTACATCAGTGCTTTTTTCGTATGTGCGTTCAGTCGGCTTCCAGTGTCATGTAAGTGTGACGCTTGTCTCTCGTCTTTGTAAATGTGGAATGGGTTGTTATGCTGTAGGACTTGTAATTGATTAATTTTATGTGCCTTGTTTAGTTTATTGTTTGTTATTTTCTTGAGTTGAAGTCCTGTAGCATGACGGCCATAGTCTCTCGTTTGTGTGTTTTTGCAGTTCGTTATTTTTCTCTTGGTCAGTAATTAAAGATAACTTTCGCGCTCGGGTTTTTCACAGTTTCACTTCTAGTAACTTCTGTCACTTTCAGTAATTAGAGATAGGAGCTTGGGTCAAATTAATATTAGTATTGTGATTAAATATTTTTCATGTGTGTTTTGGGACGTGTGTCCCCTTGAAGTTTACCACTCATAAGTATAGGTTTTTTTTAAGATTTGTAATTGTTTGGTGGTCGACAATTGAGGTATGTGACTCAGTTAGCATTGTTCTTGGTTTTGTTCAATTAGTTTCTTATAAGTATAGGGCTAATTCTTGTGTAATTCTGTGTTGTCTTTTCCACATCCCGATCAACAATCTCGTCTAGGACTACTTTTGATGCTAGTTACAGTACAAAAGAACCTGTTAATTTCTCACGTCTTTAAAATTAATTTGGTAAATTAATTTTCAATGTTATTAACTTTCTATTTTTTATTTTAATTTCTAATGTTTTGACTTATGCTGGCGATTTATTCAGTTTTGTAAAATGTTTAATATTATGTTGATGCTTCGTTATACATGTTTGACTTTGAGTTTTGAGTAAATCCCTACTGGGATTGAACCCGGAACTTTATGATGTTTTCCTTCACGTTAATCTGCAGTATACCTTTTTCATGACTGGAATATCAATGTGACTTTGGTTGCAGTTATTGCTGATCCTTAACTAGTATTTCTGTACAGAAGTTTTGAGGTTATGATTTTTGATTTACTTAGAGTGAGGACTACTTTTGCCTTAGCTCCCTTGGAAATATGTAGTGATTCGCAACCCACTTTACCTTGGTCTTTGTAATTTGTTACCGTCACCATTGGTTGAGGTGCTAGCCACTAAGAATGGGACGGTAAAGACTCATTTACCTTTTTTAGGATACTGTATTTGTATGTTTTATGGAAGATAGTTCACGATCCGGCACTAACTTTTCGCAAGGTTTAAAATGAGTAATAAAATGATGTTAAATTATCTAACTTTACGTGTTGCAGTCGCCCCAAGCTTGTATTTTTTTACGGGGTTCGAAGAAGAGCAACGCCAACCTGCAAATTATGGTATCTCCTGTGACATGATCTACCAGAGACACCCGAGACAGGGATTGCTTGAATTTGTTAATCGTTTAGTTACCACGTACAGTATGTTTCGATTCAACACAGAACTGGCAAGTGGGCTGCCTACCCACCCGCAACCGGCTTGAATTCTGCTCGCGGCGCGCTAGCGACGGAGCTACGTTCGATTTCACTGGTTGCCGCCTTCTTACGCAGCATTCTAAACGGTTTAACTCTTTCAACATATATTTACACAGACTTTGGAATATGTTTCAACGA
>PNEQ01069823.1:0-53572 GCA_003012365.1 Medauroidea extradentata | reverse complement strand
GTTGAAACATATTCCAAAGTCTGTGTAAATATATGTTGAAAGAGTTAAACCGTTTAGAATGCTGCGTAAGAAGGCGGCAACCAGTGAAATCGAACGTAGCTCCGTCGCTAGCGCGCCGCGAGCAGAATTCAAGCCGGTTGCGGGTGGGTAGGCAGCCCACTTGCCAGTTCTGTGTTGAATCGAAACACACTGTACAGTGTAAGTTTGCCTCATTCTGACATCTCTCTTCTGAGAAGTATGTTGTCAACATGATTGCACAGACCCGGCTTTTCCAAGAAAGTAGAACAGTTTGAAGGTCAGCATAACACAGCTGCCAGGCATCTTTCTCAGAAGCGAAATGTCAGAATCATGCAAACATATGCTGTATAGGCTATATTACGTTGATGCCTAGTACTACAATACCAATATACAGGTGTTTAGAAACACCGCATAATAAGCACATTACGAGATTCCTGAGCTAAATTTGGAGAAGAAAAGTGTTAGTGGTAAAGTGTAGAACGATGATATTTTCCGTGCACAATGTGGCTACGTGCACTGTAGTTATTCCCCTCTTGCGCTCGACAGATATCTTACTAGTCTACTGTTGACCTACACATTATGGGTGCAGGTTAAAATCTCGAGCAGTCCAAACATAATTCCACGCTCACTTGACGTGACATACATACAATAATACCACGACGTAGAACGCAAGAGGGGACTTTCTCATTGCAGTGTTGTCACATGTCGCAAGAGGGGACTTTCTCATTGCAGTGTTGTCACATGTCGTACATTTTGCCAATTACAATTTCGTCTTCAGTTTGTCACAGGATTCGCGTGGTGTGCTTACTTTGAGCTTGTCTTTGAACATTCTGTATGACTACTAAAACACTGATGTGATTTAATTACACATTATAAAATGTATGTAAATGTCAATTTAAATTGAAACCAAAAATAAAATAACTGCTTTATAGCAATGAAAGTTTACCCGCACGATGGATTGGTAAAAGAGGGTTTGTCGAGTATCCACCTCTTGACTCCACTACGGGGGAGAGTCGTTGCTTATCGACAAAAACCTCTCATATGTTAGCTGAACTACGACCATCCATCGAACGTTGCTGCAGATATCGCACTGGACAAGTTGCAATCTGTAGTTCGTGCAGCAATTCGGCGGCATCGCCAGTGTATGGATGCTGACGGTAGAATTCAAACAATTGTAAGTTTATGTAACTTTCGCAATTGTCTGTTGACTTATCTGACACTCCCTAAAGAGAACTGATCCAAAAATAATGGAGCTATTAATTGTATGCCTAATGATGTGGTATTACTTACTATTCCAGTGAGCAGCCATTGAACACCTGCTATCTGCTTTTTAATACACAAATAGGAAATTCTTGGAGGCTATCCTTTAGGTCAGAGAACCTGCGAAACGTTCATCTCTAGTGTCATTTTTAATATAGTTACTAAGTTAAATTTATTAAATAACAATTTTTTGACATTTTTGGCATATTTTTAGTAAGACGGGTGATCAACGTTTGTGTGGTGGACTTTTTTTTTTAAGTTTGTTGTATCATTCTTTGTTAAAATCACCTTCATATTAGTTTTTTTTTTTTAATTCTATGTAATGTTGTTGAATACATTGTAGTATTATAAAATAACCTACGCTTTTGTACATGTTGGGTTTTCAAAAATATTATTTACTCTTATTACAACAAGTATTTCATATTTCCAGTCGAATTTCGCTTCCCGTACGTAACTTTTGTACTAGTCAACCTGTGATGTTTGGCACAAACACTTTGTTGGCCTCAGTCCGGGTGCATTGTTGAACTCTGGTCGACTATGCTGTCTGCTGCAGAAATTGAATTTGCAAGGCGTATAAATTACCACCTACAACCAGGTAGGTATCCGGTACGCGCAAACACAGACTGTGCTCGTCCATGCATGCGTAATGGCTGCACAAGTTGCTGGCTTCCTATTTTCCCTTTCGCCGAGATTTATTTTATTATTTTTGTTTGGCGGCCGCCCAGCTGCCAGCCGGCTACTTTGATGTTCAGTATCTGACGTCAGTTCCACCCGGGCGTATCGCGGACCATAGTTCAGCCGAGAAGTTCTCTGTATCTGGAGAACTGATAGGCGGCGGTACGCTCTATACCGGGCCCTCCTGGTGCAGCGCTTCTGTACAGCCACTATTTTTACACGCACTCGTAGATACCATTCCCGCGCCTGTTGTACTTTAACATCTCTGTAAACTACACTTGGAGTGCAGTTAGTTTTTTAGGTTTACAAACTGCTGTAGTTAATTAGCTGCCAGTTGCGTGGATTCAGTCCACCGTAAAATCAGTGTGCTTTCTCTAATATCTGAAGTGTATTACGTTTGTACGTCATATTTTTTTTGCAGACCTGTGTAACTTTCAACCACATTTTTCACGTATGGGATTTTTTATTGTAATATTTCTCATATAACGGTATGCCAAAGTAAAAAAAAAAAAAAAAAAACAACCAGTTGACTTTCTGAAATAAAGTAATTCACGAGAAATATAATGAGTGAATGTAATAAATAAATAGAATCACCGAAAATTTTTGTAATTAATAATAAATGCCGAAATTCACAAAAAAAAATATTTGCCAGTGGTTTACTGTATAAAAAGATTTCATTGTTTTTTTAAATACTTTTCTTTGAGTAGTCCATGACGTGTAAATTAATTTTGAATAATTTTCAGTAAATCGTTTAGTTAGTCATTTATACGTTTGTGTAATATGCATGTTATGACTTAGGCATGCTGTTATGAATAGCTACGATATCTAAAAACTTAAATGTGAGAAGAATATTTTCACAAAAATAGTTTACAAACGTAGCTATACTATCGCGTACACGGAATAAAACGACGAAGATTTAAGGTAAATGAAATCATTGTTAAGATATCGTTTAGTACAGATCGTTCAGAAATTTTAATGCTAGAAATTTAAAGCTTGAAATAAAGGAAAGTTAATTTTTGGGGGATTAAAAACACGTATGTAAGTGTAATCTATGCAATTTAAATGCTTGCAAAATAATACAATAAATAATACAACGTTTTTCCACCTTTAATTATGTAAGGATGGCAATTTGAAGTGAATACGGGGGCTGGGATGGTCGAGGGGTTAGACCTTCCGTCTTTCACTTAGGCGATCCGGTTTTGATCCCCGGTCGGTCTGGGCACGAATTTTACGCACGTGAGAAATGTGGCAGGCGTTGCCTGAGAGTGATTAAAAATATAACGTTATTATTCCTACACAATACATTGTGATTATAATAGTTGACCACTTTGTTACTATTACATAGCCATTTACTGCTTTATATTTTATATAGTAATTTCCTCCCTCGGCCAGATGTTATGTCTCTAAGTAATTAGTTTAGACATTTAGAAGCATGTTTCACAATTGAAGGACGTAGACCTACATAAAATTTACATGTAAACTACGTTGAAAGCTGCGGCTAAAGACAATGTAACATAGAATTTGAGACACTGACTGCGTTCCAACTAGCACATTTAGTTGACAAAATGGTCACGTGACCTACTTTAGTTAAAAAAAATTGTCTGTTTTTTGTAATTTGCATATTCCAACAAATTATCAAATACAAATTACTGTCACGCTGATTTTGTCCACTATAAATGTTAAATACGTTCGCAAAATAAATTTGAATTTGAAAAAATGTTAGACAACATTTTACACTATTTTCTTGTTAACTTAATATATACCTAGTACATGTAAATCTCTCCTCTCCGTTTCGAGGAAGCGAAACTCGGTCGTATTGTTGTTTGCTTAGTGTTTATACGTCACTTTGGGTTAAAAGTAATTTTCGATGTTCTGTTAAAATCTGTATGCTCAGGCTGTCCGCACTGTGAAATAGCGGAATCCACTTTTAATCTGACTAATTTCACTGCACGTATTATATTATAAATCCATGCTACACGTAGCAGTGCAGAAATGTTAAGTAATGAGTAATGAGACACGTTAAGCTGACTCCGGACTAAAGCAAGATATATAAAATAAAGGGCAAAAAAGGCTAGTGTAATCCTAATAGCTAACTGGTATCATATGTTTCACTTGGGTACGAGAACCAGTCCAATATGCTTATGTCAAAAAAGATATACGTTAATTGTAATGTACGTATATTAGCAAATACTGCATTTTAAAGATAAGTTTTGAAGTGGTTTTTTCGTAAAAGTCTAGTATATTCGTTAGTAACATTGTGCCGCATGTCCAAGAAAACACGTAATATATTTATACAGTTATTACATATCATGACTTTGAAAAGTTATAACATATATGAACTTTTAACTCACCGACGAAATTGGTGTTCGAAACAGTTGCATTCATTAAATGTTTAACTTACGCTGTAAAAGAACATCCTAAATAGTAATGGAAGTTACTAACCCCACACAGCATGGAACAGTTACCATACTTCAGCTTGTTAATACAGCAAATGTTCAGCATTGTTACCATGCACGTCTGGTAACATCGGTACACACTTGACTATTTCCTTAATATTAATAGGAACACTTCCGTTGCTGTGTGGTAAACAATTTACCCATACCCTTAACAATTGCAGCGTACACTGTAAAAAAACTATTTTTAAATTTTGCACACCGTTGTATAGTAGTGCTATAGGTCGTTCGGGATAAAGTGAGCACTAAAATCTTAACCTTTGAAAAATGTCACTAGACGTTACTGCACATAATTCAACGTTAACTATAGTTGCCTTACTGCTTGTATGGTTGGCAACGAAAATACGCAATATAGTTCCATGTATTTTCCTGTTTAGATACAACATTACTGAAAAATATCAACCGAAATCGACATACTTGTAATCATATAATTAATAAACTTTTTTTTTTAATTAAACTGTATATGTTTCTACGGGCTGCACAATTTGTCTAACACGCGTAAACATCACGTGACGTGTCCAGAGAGGTAAGACATTTCCTGGAGTTTTCCCTTATGTGCGGAGTTCTCTTTTTATCCCGAATCGCCTATACGGGCGCAGTCTACAGCAGTTTTAGTCAGCGTGTTTTGTACCACATTTTTATGTATTATTTGAGACACAAAATGTGAGTAAATTTTGCTTACATAAAATTGTTTTATCTCGCATAGTTCTTGCGTGAGCGCTCGTTAATTTCGAAATTGGCATGTTACAGTTAAACCAACTCACGTACCAAACTGAAAGAAAAAAAATCACAGTGAATAACGATGTTGGAGGTTACAAGTTCACCTACGTTAAACTACAAATAAGAACATATCTGTATTTAAAAAAATACTATCGAATTTTTTAAAACTTTTAATCGTTTTTGGTTTTTGTGTGTGTTTTTCGGTTTGGTATGTAATTTAGTTTTAGTGTCGTCCTTAAACTGGTAACGTGCAAATTTTGACTTTAACAAGCCATTACGCGAAAACAATAAGAGATAAAATTTTCATGAAAGGAAAATTTAGTCACATTTTGTGTCTGAAATAAGGAGGGGGGGGGGGATTCCGGTACAAATAGAAAGTAAAAACATGGTGATTAATAATTGCTGTATATCGTGCCCGTAACACTATACAACGGTGTACAAAACTTAAAAATTATTTTATTACAGAGTACGCTAAGAGCATAATTATCTAAACTTAATGCAACGTACAAAAGCATTTAACCGAAACACGCTAATATGTAAACTTTGAGGTCCGTGTAGATATAAAAGTTACTCCGCTTCATTAATGTCGTGCGCGTTAAAATAAGTTTCTCAAGCACGGCGTTACCAGATAATTTTCATTCGGTAGTGCTGTAACTAAGAAATAAAGGAATCCGAATTATTTCTTGTAGCATTTTCATGATACGCGGTATCTAATACTATTAATAACTAATGTGGGAGACACATTGACTAGTGAAGTGTTAGCTGAATGTAATGGCTGAGGTAATTTCCAATCATGTTCTGATTCAATGGTTGTATCAAGGGGGTTATCATTGCTCCAATAGAGGTAAGTATGTGCTAGATGAAAAATTGCTCAGGCTGGGGTGGAGGTGACTAATCTTTAATGTGATTGGTTGGGCTGAGTACCCACAGCCTTTCGTATCATATGCGAGCGCATGAGCTTTTCTTCTGAAAACTATAAGTTCACTAGTGTGATAAATTGGTGGTAGCTGTCACGGTTAACTACAGACAAACAACGACCAGTACGATGCACCAAGCTTTATGGGGGCAACCACGCGGCCATTCATCTCACTTCGTGTTTGCTTGCAATTGCTGCGTCATTTCCGAGAACACATCTATGGACTTGACATTAAGCTGCCTCTGCTGCGTGCGCTGTAAGTTCCGGCCTGTTTATACAGCTGCATCACATACATGCAGTGTGCGCTTATAACACGCTCGGCAGCATTGTCCGTAACAACCGGTGCAACGCCGCGATATGTCTGTACTTTTGAGTACGTAAGGGTAGGTGCGTGCAAGTAAGGTTAATTCTACTACAGGTTAGAAGTAAAATGTGTTTTTTATGAGAGAGTTTGGCGCAGTGAAAAATTCTGCCGCTAGTATCGCTGCTATCGCAAAGGGGCCAGAAAAATATGAAACCGTAGTAAAAATTAATTAAACAAGCTTAGAAATAACAGAAGTAATTGCAATTAATTTTAAAGTAAAAATAAACCAATTTCGCGTGTTAAACTATCACCTTTATGTAACTTAAAATCCAAGAAAGCTCATTACAGATACCATCGCTCAAGTGGCAGAAAATTTCCTGTGACAAACGTTTAACATTGATCTTTTCTAACCTGTTGTAGAATTAACCTTAGTACAAGTATGGGGACACGAGGATAAATATGCACGAAATTATCATAAAGTACTGGTAGAACTGCTTCGCTACATACGGACGAATAGGACCGTGAAAAAAAGACATTCGTTTTCGACTTGTGCAGTGAAAACGTTGTATACTTATAGGGAATATTCTATTTTTCGCCAGTGTATTCATATTATAATAAATACTTCAACGCAAGATCGGTCCTCCTTATATTAATGCCGCCATTGTAGCAGCAGGTAAAAAAAAATCTGGTCTCAAGTGTAGCAACCAGTACTCACCACTGATTCACACCACCGAACGTTGCTTTGACAGTTTCGTATAAAAAATTTCTCTGCATTCCAATGAAAACTTCTAAAATTAAATTGCATTTTTCCTTATCTGCAATTGTGTGTTTGTGTGCATATGTGTGTAGAGAGCCCGTATGTTTACAGATGCGTTTACCAGTATTAATATTCTGGGAAATACATTTTATGCTATTCTAAACAAAATATTAACCATGAAAGTTCTGCGAAACTAAATTTCTATTTACTGCATAATTTCAGCATTTATTCACACGAAACAAAATGGGACGTAGCGTTTACGACTCCTATTCAGTCTCAGTTATGCACTTAAATCTGCGAGAGCGTGCACGTACGGGAAGCGTGTTTGACAAGTCATTCTTGTAGTTTCTGTTGCCATAAAATATCTGGCGATATGCTTTGGTATTCAGGAAGAGAATGGAGAAGCTGGTCTTGGTTTGACTCACCATTTTTATCGGGACAGATACGTGAGAAAAATGCCTTTGTACCGTGCCACTACATCAGTATTGAAGTAAGGAATCACATACTTGTCTTCATATAGACTCGAATTTATCACTTGGGTATAAAGTATTATTCATCAGACATGTTGGATTGTATATTGTTGTATCTGTACAGTGTCTTTTTGGCCGTACTACAGTTTAGATATATTTTTACAATAATAGCGTAGAATCGTTTAGGTACTGCTACTATCCTTTGACTCTAACTTACGTCGTTGATAGATCTCGAACTATGGACGTTTTGGCCTTAACCACACCTTAGTGTCAATGTTGTCAATAGTCTTGTTGTGTTCATCTAACTTTTTCGGAAGGTCTGTCGGTTTGCAATGCAATCTAAATGAAGGGTTTATTTTAATAGTGGTACAACTCCAAATTTGTATAAAAAAAAGGAGAGGGGGTTGTATCCACCATCGTGTTAAGAAGGGTTAGTTCTACATTATTTCAAAAGTGGCACATCTCCACGCTGTCAACTTCATTATTTCACCTATCTCGAAAATATAATTTTTAACATTGAATTAAGCTCAGACCTCTGTATCTAAAAACGAATTAAGTTGGAGTTGTACCACTATTAAAATAAGCACTTCAATTAGTACCTGTCGTGTGCTAGAAAAAGTCATTACATTTATTACGTTCAAGATTAGCGCATTACCTCCTGCAGTCTGCGCACTTGTAAACCTCAGGCAGTTTTAAGTCTTGGTTATTACATTAGAATGATTTCCGCGGTGAATGATCGTTGCGTTCTAAAATTGAGCTGCACATCACTGATTTCGAACAAAGTTTGTAGAGACAATCTGAAGTTTGTGAACTGCACTTGCGTCTTTAAGCGATAGGAAACAGTTAAGCTCGCCTACAGAACTGTCATTGTCTTACAAAATTTTACGTGTAATAAAACAAACTTGTGCCTAAGTGAAGATTCTGCTGATAAGGGTATGAAGAACATAATCATATCCTAGAGACGAACAGTCATTAAACTGTCTTTGTATTTTAGTGAGATTCTAAACTTGGAACTCGAGGTTTGAAGAACAGATTAGGGACTCCTGTCGTTCCTGTGTGGATTGAGGGTTTGGGGAGGGAACAGTTCTCATTACAGGACGTTCCTTCCCTACATCCGAATTCTTGCGGATGATAGGCTGTGAAAGAAAATAATGTCAGACATCCTTGCTCTAATGAACCACAGTTAACACCAATTAAATATGCAGATACTCATATTTATAATACAGGTTGCAGTTGTTTCTCGGAAACCCGTTTAACAGGCGAACTTAAATTGTATCCAGAAATTTCGCTTATGAACTAGTTCTCCAAACTTTTGATTTTTGTGTATGCTTCGTATGTTGTCCGTTCTTAGGCGAAATACACATAGGCAAGTTTCGTAAATGTATTTGGTCCTTATTTTAAGCATTATTTTTTAAATTAAATACCACTTGTTGATAAAAACACTTTTGTTATTGGCTTGGTTGTTGGTGTGACGTCATAAATGAACTGCAAAGTTATATTTATTATGTAATCTGGGAGTTTATTCTGAGTTTGTCATTACAGGCATCGAGGCATTTTGACATAAGAGTTGCTTCGAGGAAATATCATGTGTGAAGGAGCCTATATCTGAGCGTAGTGTAGTTATGGCAAACGGTCGCTCGGCCAATTTCAGTGTTTTATATTATATCCTCAGAAGAGCAACAACATAACAGAGTAATATAACTTATGTTTTGGGGTAAAGTGCATATTTTTCGAAGAGAAAATGCGCTGTGTTTTAAAAAGGTGTATAGTAGATTCACGTGCACATATTTCCTGGCCTGGGGTAATATTTAATACACGTTTTCTTGCTACAAACTGCACCGATATAGCTGACTAACGCGTAGTTTTGCGCTTGTGGAAAATTAAATGGCTCTGAGGAAAGGCAGCTTACTAAGTAAAATTTATGACCTCTCGTGTTACAGTGAAACGTAATATTCGAAATAAATGAACAGTATGATTATTCGGTATACTAATATAGGTATGTTACTGCAAAAGCAAAATTCATAGTGTAGCTGAGTTGTAATGTTTCTGGATTTGTAATCGCAGCGGTTAATTTTTTTGTCCAAATATTCGACGATGCGCGGTTATTTTAATTTCTTGTTTTCGCTTTATTGGTGCACAACGTATTCAATACTTTTGGCAAAGGTTTTTTTTTATGTAAGTATGACCGTAATGATAGTGGACACTATACTACAAGCGTACGACAAATTTGGTGTGTGTGCTTATTTATTTATTTATGTTTATTTATACACTACAAGCTTCAGCTCTAGGCCGGTTTACAACTTTGAAGTGTTTAACCTTATACGTAAATACACATTAATACATAAAGAAGTACATTTAAAAAGAATTAGTAAAAAAATAAATTAAAGAATTGCGCAAAAAAATACATTTTTGGCAGTTACATAAGTATTTAGAGAAAAAGTGCCAATAATATCACTTGCACTATGATAGTTCTAATTTCAACATTACAAATGTGTGTACTATAATCTAACGTTAAGATCAATTAACAAATAACCAATTTATCTTAATTCTTATTATTTCTGTAATGAAACTATTTGCTGTTTTGTTTCGCCAACAACTTTGCATAGCAATTTTTCTTAAAAAGATTTACAGATTTTGTGTGTTATTTGTGTTAAAGAGGTAGTACGTAGATTTTTGAAGGGCTGTTATATAAAGTACAGTAACGTTACGTTGATTTATGGAAATAAATAGCCAAAATTATCCTCTGCGGTCACGTAGGCCTAATTAATATTTTCCCAGTATATTATATGTACATACATACGTATGTATTAGTAATACAAGAAAAGAGTGGGATATCCTATGCAGTAACAGAACGGAAAAATATTACTATGGAAATTTGAACTCTAAAATACATATCTACGCCACGTCAATATAAACCAAGCTACACTACCTGTAGGCTAAACAGACCCTTGCTATGTTGACATAAATTATATATTTACTGCTAAAATATAAAATCTCTTTTTTTGTAAGAGTTAGTGTAAAATATTTTTACGTTATTACAAAATATTTATTGTGTATTTCATATTTATACCATAAAAAATATGAAGATGACTACGTACGTGTTCTCTGCGGACTGCTTGCCGACAGTTTTACATTGCTTTGTATGTACGTACTATTTGATAATGAAAGTATTTTCTGTCTTGAAAATGTTAAAAATGGTAACATGAGCACCTAATATCAAAATATCTTCACATATCGCACACATTTTACGCTGTATCGACTGTATTTGCTTGTCTCGAAATGAGATACGGTAACGATAGAGGACGTCGAATGTGACGTCATCCACAAATTCGGAATACGAGACTGTCGAAACTGAACGAGAATAGATGAGTAGCGACAGATTTTTTATCGTTACAAAAAACTTAAAAATAAGTTCCCTGACCAACGTGTTGGCAGACTGAGAGAGAAAATTGCCATGTTCGACGTTGTTGTAATTAACCTTTTCCGTCAGACCGTGCCTTGAGGGAAATAGTAGTTCGGTTTGACGGCCGCCATGTTGTGGTTGCTGGTGGTCCAGAGGGTGGTGGGTTGGGGAAGGATCACCTTGTAGCACGAATGCTGTTCATCTCTCAGCTACCTGCTAACACCCCTCGCCCACTCTTGTGTATCTGCCTCGTGGGACGCATACTCACGTGCGCGGGCGAGGGCGGGAAGAATTCCTCCCCCTTCCCTCCCTTGATATTCTGGCAAACAAGCGAGCAGGACGGCGTCATGCGTGCCTGGTACACCGCTAGGCAACCCAATAATTTCTCCGCCCCTCACCCTCCTCCTCAACAAACCCCTGGGGAAGCGTGGCGTGCGTGCTCGCATCTCGCAGGCCCGTCACGCGACGTCGTCTGCGCCACGGAGCGGCGCTTTTGTGCGCCTTGCGCGGACGCGAGCGCTTTCGTTAAACGAGTCTGGCTCGAGTGCGAGGGTGGGATGCGTCCTTCCGCCAGACGCCTTCAATTAATTTCCACTCTTTTTTTATGGAAGACCGCGTGCGGTGCTTATCACGTCCCATCATGTCGGTGTTTTGGGTTCGACGTCACGCTACAGTGGCGAAGGACAGTCGGCCACAGAGTAAAGTTAGGCGCTGTGACATTCATGATACATGCGTGTCCATGTTTCCAACTTCTTGTACTGTACATTGTACAGCCTTGGCCAGCTGCTTTTCATTTTCCTTCTGTTTATTTAGTTTACCTGTGAAACATTTTCAAACATGTGCACCTTAGCAGAAAACACACAACTTACTTTCGAGAACCTAGAGACTTCTGGGTTTATATCTAGAATGATTCGGGAAAGTGTTTGCTGACATCGTATGCTCCTTAGTTCTTGACTTTTCTTTTAACTGTTAATATGGAAAATCCAGGAAAATTTTAAAAGTCCGAATTTCATATTAAAAAAGTAAACTTTTTTTCAGTCCACAGTGACTGCCATCTTGAGTCTTGTTTACCACGGTGCAATTATTTTCATGACGTTTGTAACGCTTGGCTTCATGCACAATTCAAGCCTAGATAGAGTCTGAAAAGTACGAAGTATTTGATGTTACACATATATAATGTATTTTACTGTACATTGTTGCCTAACAAAATATCGGTTTGTATTGTAATGAGACAGGACCCGAGTGCGCTAAAGCGAGGTGACTAGCTGCTCCCCATCTTTTTTCCCCGTCTCGCTACCGCCACGCTCGGAGCCACAAGGTTTCCTTTGCCTCCCTTATAGCTTGAGCCAGAAGGGTATAGTATGGAGGCAGACACCGGCCTATCGTGCTTTAAGCGAATGCGCTTAGATCATGATCGAAAACTACCGTAACACCAGGGAATTTCTGGCTGCGGTAAGCGGCATCATCCTGTCCTATCTCCGAGATGTGATAATGTTTTGGGCGTCGTCGCGGCCTGCTATAAATACCAGTTTAAAGGTGCCCGCACACTTTGGCGCGGCGGAACGCAGCGACTTTTTCCGCGTGGTTCAGTTACATACAAATATTTGGATCCCCGCACTCTTGGGCGAAGAGCGGCGGACGCAGCGAGCTCTGCCGCGCGGATAGTTTTCGGGGCAAGCAGCCGGCAGCATGGGTGCACCCAGGGGGCGGGGGTGGCCCTATGGCAAGTGCCCCCCTCCCCAAAAGGGGCGACATTTTTAAATTTTATATCAATTTTTATTATGTGTACTAACAGTAAGTTACAGTACGTGTGTGCTGAGATGCTATTGCAAGCAAAGTGCGTTCACGTGTTTCGGAACCAGTGTGAATGTAAGAGTTTTTCGAGATCCACCTGCCTTACATCTGCAGAATTGATATTTTATTAGGTCTTGTGCCCTCCCCAAGGCAAAATCCTGGGTGCGCCCAAGGCCGGGAGCACCGTCCTGGCTGCACGCAAGTATGCGGGGGTAAGCGCAGCGACACGACGCGCAAATACCAGACACCTTCGGCAATTCTCGTTCCCTGGGTTCGGGTGTGATCGGCCGATTCTGACAATAACAAGCAAGCAAGCAAGCGCCAGACCTGGCTTCAGAAGTAGTACGGTCGTCGTTTTGGGTCAACTTTTGCCTTATTGTTTAATATGCCTTTTGTGCCACTTAGCAGTTGTTGATATATAATAAATAGATTGTGGGAAATAACTGAAAAGGTTTCGGCGATCTTGAGCCGCGTCTAGAATTAATGTTTCACTAAGGCCGGGTCTAGAAACTGTGTATTTACGCAAGAAGCAAAGATTTGAATGCACAGCCGATAGATAAGCGTTTAAAAACATGATGTAATTGCAAGAGTAAGTAAAATTATGTTGTTTTCTTTTCATATTGCGTTTTCGCCTTTTGCGTTGACATATTGTCTACCAAAAACACACGAACAAATTGCAATTGCGTTCAAAAGGTTTCGATTTCGTTACGAATTTGTGTTTGATTTGAATGCGCCTTATTTACTGATTTTGTTGGTATTGGAACAGGTTACTCCAAGCCTATAAAACAAACACAGGCTATCTAGAAACGACCGTATATGAAGTACACCATGTGAATCCTGGGTTGAATTAGAAACGGAAATGTTTGTGGCAAAAAGTTACTGTGACCATTGGGTTCGGAAAGGAGAGAGTGGGTTAAAAGTTCACAACGAAATCAATATTTTTTTTACCAGTAGAATGTTAATGTTTCTGTTACAAAAACTGCAAAACCAACACTATTCGTGAGAAACTACTCTAGAAACATGCAATGGAATTAGCTTGAAACTTTTCACCATAAAATTATGGGGTCACCACTGAAAGTGTCAGTCAGGTGAGTGATCTACAATACCATTGCATACCGTTTCATTGTCTTGAGAGATAAAGGCGATATCGTGCCATATGAGCAGTTAAACATTGCCCTTGGCACCGTGCCTCACTCGCACAAACAAGCGGCCAGTAGGCGAGCACCTTAAGCAGTATTTTACGTTAGATGTTTATGGTTTCAAAACTCTAATTATATAACAGCTGGATGCATGTACAGTTGGGTATAACGATTTGAAACAACCAAGGTAGGAAGGTGAGGCGTGGTAATATCTTACGGTAATTTCGACCAGTTATTTTTGTCAATAGGCAATTTAACTGCACCTTTTGCACGCAGTGCAGTGACTTTTTAAATCATACCTTCGAGCAAACTGCGCACATATTTCGTCACAGCAAAGTATAATTCAGTGACAATCCTGCATGCAAGCAGTTCTTTAGTGCGACGACAGAATAGCCGTAAATAAATGCCTTTATTGCTTTACAAAACGGGCCAACAAGGAGTTGGAGATTTTACTCCCAAAGCAGATGCAAATGGCTGCGGTGGCTGTGGTTACACTTGCAGCAATACTATCTTCGACCTCGAACAGCAGCTCCTCAAACACTGCTCAATTCATAACATTCAAAGTTAAAATGTAAAGTTGTAGTTACGTCGCTGGAAATACCTTCGTTTAACGTTATGTGAGAGGGATTTTAATATTCTGCCTGATGTAATTTAAATTAGTTCTACTGTCTGTCGCTACCAGTTACAAGGTGGCCGTCTGCCCAGGCCGCCGAGCGGTGTGCAGATTAATATTAGAAAACTGCTCATCGTACATGAGTGATGTATGTTTCGTTTACAGAACGTTACACGTGGATATACCCATATCAGGTTCACCACTACTCATTACGGGCGTTCAAGTGGCAAAAATTAATAATTTTATATTTGCAATATATAGGTTATGATCTTTGAAAGAACTGTGCAATGGGAGTTCATGACCATACAAACAAATCCAGTCAATATGTAGGTTAATTGTGACTACATTTTCCACGTGTAAACATTTTTTAACTCTCATAGTTTTCCCATAGTGACATGACAGTCAAAATTTGCAAGTTACGGGAACATAGTAGCCTAATAACAAAAACCAAGAGTCTTACTCGGATAAAATAATTTGCACTGAAATTAGGTATTGTGGGCAATGTAATATATTTAAAAACACACGGCGAGATTTCTTTGTACTTAAAAAAAATCTGAAAGTTATGACAATTTACTTCAATTATGGCAATTTAAAAAAACAAAAGGAACGTTGTATGTTTTTAAATATTTTATCATATTGTCCATAATATCTAATTTCAGTGTAAATTATGTTATTCGAATAAGACACTTGGTTTTCGTTATTACTATGTTCCCGTAACTTGCGAATTCTGACTTTGATGTGCCGCTATGGAGAAAATCTGTAAGAGCTAAAAAGTTTTTACAAGTGGAAAATGTAGTCTCGTCTATAACACGAGCACTATATCGTGCCAATATAAAATTATGCGTTTTTGCCACTTGAACACTCTTAAGGCTTGCCATCAGTCGCCATATTTAATTTTTTTATTTTTCGCTCTTATGGAATTCTGAGAAGAAAAATGTAAAATTATGTTACTTTAATATCAATTCTATTTACCTTGCGCTACAATAAAAACATCGCAGTTGAACTATTAACGTAAATTAAAGTCGTGATCAGTCGAGCAAATTAAGAATATAAAAAAAATTGCTCGACTAATTACGGCTTAAATATACGTTGAACGTTCAACTGCGATGCTTTTATTGTAGCGCAAGGTAAATAGAATTGATATCATAGTAACACATTTTACATTTTCCTTTTCAGAATTATATAAGAGCGTGAAATAAAAAAACAATATAGAGAAAAATGCCGAGCCTAAAAGCATATTTTCTAGCGGCCGAAAACGGGGAATGTGAGAGATTTCACAGTATTTTTTAGGTGTGTAAATCTTGGCGCAGAATGTTTTGAAAGGCATAGGCGTGTATACAATATACCTTCGTTTTTAATGATACGTCATAAAATATTAGGGTCATCACTGAAACTCTCACACAGGCGCGTTTTCGTCAAGAAGACTGCATGCCAGTTTAGCGACATGCGCCTAGAGGCTATGCACTGTTAAAAGTTCCGTACATTCACGGAAATATTTACAGAAAAGTACTGTAATTTTACGGAAGTGGCCTCCGTAATTTTTTGTTTACGGAAATTTGTCCGTATTGCCAGTTTACGGATGTTTGTCCGTACCTTTTCGTAAATTCATCGAAATATGTTTCTACAATTTTAAAGCATATTTTACTGTGATTCTTTAATAAAAAGTGGTATTAATAATCACTATGAATCCTAGAGTTAATGTGCATGCACAATGGTGCTAAACGAAAAGAAGACAAAACAAGCTAAGGTGATAGAAGTTAAGTGCTGCTTCCTGGTTGTCCACACTTTGCCGCGAAGAGAAGAGCAATACAAACAAGGACTCGTATCGCGCATGGACAAAGGGCCGAACAGTCCAGTAAGTGACTGTGAAGACTGAAGTGTTTCTAGTAGTGACTGCGTGGGCGTTTTGACCCAACTGGGAGCAAAACCGGCATAAGGTGCATTTGTATGGCATTAGTCCCCCCTCCCTCGGGTGCTGCTATCGGCATACTGGGCAATTAGGGGGTAGTGTCCATAGCTGGGATTGGTTCGGTACGAATAGCACGTAAGTGCCATGATGTCTGTGATTGACTGAGAGCTTAAGCCCCGCGCTAGGAAGGAGAGGTTGGGGAGTGGAGGGGGAGGGGAAGTGAGGGGAATGGACTCTTTTGGTTCAAGTTATGCCTGAATACCATGAGGGGGAAGTGGATGTCTGCCCCCCTCTTCAGCACCCTATGCTTGTACTAGCCCTGTCATAGCCCCGCTCTCCTTATGATATATCCCTGTCCTGTCTTAAAGCATACCTCTGTAGCCTCTCCTGCTCCCTCCCTTTCTTTATGACATACCCTTCTAGTCTATACCACTCAGTGGACTCACTCATCTTATATTCTCCTCGCTTCATCACAGCTGAAAAAAATCTCACCTGTTCTCTGTGTTTCACGCTATTTGTATAGAATAAAATATTTTTCTCATAATGTAACTAATGAAGTTCTCTAATATCAGGATGTCAAATACAAAAATTGTCTCTTATTATAAAGTTGATATCTTGCCACTGCATGGAACTCACTTGCTCACGAATTGTAACTGTGGTACAATAGTTAGAACTTCTGCCTTGCTATTATAAGGTCATGGGTTCGAATCCCAGCATATCCGAAATTTTTTTTCAAGTTACTGAATAGTGCGTCAGAATCTAATAAGAACATGTCGTATTTCTGGAAAATGGAGTGCTAGTAGATTAAAGAAATTAAATTTTTTTGGAAAATGGATTGTCCGTAATTTTACGGAAGGTTCCGTTATCAGGAAAAACCGAGTGTCCGTTACTTTACGAAGATTTCTGGATAATTTTTTTGCCTGTACTTTTCCATAATTTCACGGAAATTTTTTCTAACTTTGTGGTGAGACGTGACGCGCGCACTCCCTAGTCCTTACAGTGTCCGCACTTCTAAGCCTCGAACGCGCAAAATACGTTCACCCAAACGGCCACCTTAAATTAAACATTTAAGATGGGTCTAAGAAATTATTGCAGTAGGCCCTATATTAAATAACGGGGTTTCTTACTTGGAGAACTGCGCATATCACGGCCAAAGAAAACTGTGCTTTTCATTACAGTAATACATATACATACCGATTTATATAAAATTAAAATACATTTCTGCTTGGAAAGTAATGTCAAGAATGTTGAGCAAGTTTAATGCTCGGGAAAGTAAGGATTAAATTTTCTATTTAAAGTATTTAGTCTTTTACTAATCATGTGTCAGTATTGTAACGCATAAATGATTTGGGTTTATAAGAGTAAAAACAATCAGTCGGACATTTTCTTACTGCCATTTATTTTGCTGTGCAGTATATAAAATTTAACGTTCTTCCCACATGAAGACGCCTTATTAACTGATTTTGTCGAGATTCATGCCAATTTTTTTGATTGAGATTACATAGTTTGCCGTGTTTCTTCAAAAGGGTTTCATACTGCGCACTGTGTTTAAGCATATTTAAAAAGATAATCTGCCTCATCAACATGCAATATAAATTTAGTACGTGCCAACAAAAACATTGGTAGTAACATTTCTTATAACAGATGATTCCGAAAGGCTTTACTTAATTTTTCAGACCAAATTCTTAGCAACTAAAACACAAGGAATGCTTTAAATTAGTCCACAATTTGGAAAACTCAAGTTGTTCACTGAAAAAAAACGGTTTTGTGGTGACTGCAAAACACTTCGTCAATATGGACCTCACCAAATATTTTTGCACTGGTTACAAAATTTTTTGGTTATCACTGCAAAACATTACTGGGGAAAGCAAAATATTTTAGTAGTCACTACAAAAAAATTTGGTGAGGTCCATATTGACAAAGTGTTTTGCAGTCACCACAAAACCGTTTTTTCAGTGTTCCTTTGAACTTTATTACGAAGCTTCAGTAATTTAATCAGCTATATTTATTTTATATAACAAACCACAAAGTTATGCATGGACAACGTAAATATTATAGACGCATCTTGAGGTTGTATGTAAGCGTACTTATTAGGTGAAGCTTTTACATGTTTATCCCCGAGACTTCTGAAATATCAGGTTGTAGCCGTGACCCTGGCAAGTTAAATAATTGTGGAAAGTATATTGGACAATACTGTGGTGTGGTTCTTTTCTTTGTGTATTTCATTTTCAATCTTTGTCTCGGACACTTCGGCCAAAATTGCCACGAAATAATATGACACAGAAAGTGATTCTTAACTTCAGCTTCTTGCCAAACATGTCAGCCCAGTATAGTGCGAGAGCACGTAATTTTTTAAAACAAATGTAGTTAGTAAATTGAAAACTTTTTCATTTAATATTTATATAGTTGTAATCCTGATAAGTTCATGAATGTGTGTTATTAAGTCCTTAGCTGCATGCATAAATTAAATAATTTACCCTGAAATTATAGGTCATGGGCTACAAGACATTCAGAATATTTTTGTATAAAATGCTTTTTGTATTAGCTTCTTTCCAAAAAATAAATACACAGAAAAACTTATTTGTGTTTTGTTATTTAGTTTACGACCTTCATATCATAATGTTCCATTGCGTTATACAAAAACTATGACAGCTAAAGTTGTTTTATGATTGAAAAATTTATTCTCAGATAATGTCTACGAGTCAATGTGTCGTGAAAATATTAATTGTGAAATTGTATTAAAAAAAAAAAAAGCAAAACTGTTCTTATTTAAGGAAAACTTTTCAAAAGGGGAAAAAATTGGTGAGACCAAATATACTTGTTTAAACGCTTTTCTTTGCTTTAAAGAAAATGTTTTTTTTTTACTGTGTGCGGGAATTTTCTTCACGTTACGTTGCTTTCGTCATAGCTTTAGCAGTCTGGTTGGAAAGACGTTCACGACAAATCCCAGGGGCCGCGGACCTCTCGCCTCCCACCAAGGCGATCCGGGTTTGCTTCCCGGCGGGGCCGGTCCCCGGATTTTCGCTTGTGGGAATCGTGCCGGACGATGCCGCTGGTTTTCTCGGGGATCTCCCGTTTCCCCCGCCCATTCATTCCGGCGCAGCTCCATACTCACATCATGTCACCCCTCACCAGCGCTCGATGTTAAGTGCTGACCAAAAATCTCTTACTCACTCTCACTCACTCACGACCAACCCCAACAAGGACATGAAACTTAAGCTGACCCGTTGGTGGTCTGAACAAATGGTGGTTAAAGGAAGTTCCAGGCAGTCTTTTGTTACGTGTGTAACCGGATATAGCAAGCCACGAACCTGGAGTCACGGAGGAATGCTTTACCCCGGGGCTGGAATGCTCGCCGGCTGATGATCACCATTAATAATAGAATCCGCAAGTCACTTGTGCATATTCTGTGAGGGCTGAGATAGGACGTGCAGGCACCCCGAGTGCAAACACGACTTGCGACGTGTGTGCCAGCACACAACCCCGGCCCCTCAGTCACAAAGAAAAAACTGCGAAGATGATGGAAAGCAGCACGTACAGAGAGCTCCTTTATTCCCTATCCCGTCTATCCTCTGCCTTTTGTCAAGCCTATAAATACGTGACGCGGCAGAATTGGCGACTCGGTGGTTTTTTGCTTCACCACCGCAGACATCAATTTTGTCCCGGCACGAAACCTAATGCAGGCGAGCTTGTGTCAAATCACCGCAGTATAGAATGTTACCTGGATGACTGCATCGTGACTGGAAATATCCTTTGAAAACACATGCAGCATGAAAACTTAGTTTTTGTTTTAGTGGTTAAGTTCCACTTACGGTGGCATCACAAGACATGTTTTTTTATTATTTAAAATACTAATATTCACGCTAGAATACAAAAATCGTAACAATTATAAAACTTATGGCGTAGTGATAAAAATAATTATTAATTGATGCTCGCCGGTCTAAAGTCATTAAATAATCCCTATGTATAAACCGGTTCACTGACAGACTGAGATATCAAGTAAGACACGTATTTTCGGTTATTCCTCAATATGTAGCAAACTCTTTGAACTACACAGTTTATTTCCGTATCCAAAATGACGTTACATAAATTCCCGAACAGTGTCCCAGTATTTTTCGAAGTTCCACTACCAAGGAGTGAAAATGAGGAAAATGCGTTTATTATTAATCGTTTATTAATCGTCTATATAAATCGATCCCGGTGGGCTATCGTCGTAATTTTTACCTACACTGAATACTTGTACAACACTTGCTAAATTTCCCCTAAACGCAATGTGCTCAGCTGATGGCATTATTTACGGAGGGAAAGGTTTAGTTGACGTAAACTGAATATGTTTGGCGCAATCTATTATTTGTATATTATGTAATATTTGTAATATATTTTTGTATTATTTGTAATATTTGGTCTATACAACGTAATAGTTTCTTGGCTATATATAGATTTTGTGCCGCGTCATTAAAACAAAGTGGTTGTACCGAAAATTGAATCCGGGACCCCGTATTGACGATTAAAAATTATTACTATCCGCTCCACGATCACGTCTGAACATTGGTGATTAGCATATAAATGTATGACGTTTGTTTACGCAGGTGTGTAGCAACACAGATTGTACGTCTTTATTTTAACTTTTCTGTAGACGTTGTTTAATCGTCGAGCTTGCTTAAAGTCTACCTGAATGACGCACCATTACATACACTTACACATATAGCTATAATGCTGAATATAACCGCAATGATAAAGTCACTCTCAAAGTGTTTACATTGTTATCAAACATTACGGCCTGGTTTGCGCATAAAACGTAATATTTGTGTACTTCCAAACAAATAATTACATTTGCGTCGTCCAAACATTTTATTGTCAGGCGTTACGTACTTTGTCAAAACAACTATATATTGTGGTTGTTCAACAAAATCAGGTGTTCTGATTTCGGTATTTTGTCCTGATAACAAAATACTTAGCTCAAGTAACTATTTTTTTTTCATATTGAAACAAATATTTGGTAAAATTTTCTTTGATTGTCCACCTTGTCGACTCGCCTAATAGCTACTGCGGAAGTCGCACGTGTGTTGGGCGTCGCAGGCTGCTGATCTTGCCAGCATTGCAGTAGGGTGAAGGGTGGGGGGATGCCGTGGCTACTTGACTTGCCGTCCAGGCCGGTCCATGAGATGGGTGTCTAGCATGAACGCGGGGAGATGCGCCCGTACTACACGTGACTTGCGGCCCACGAGGGGGCGTGTCCATGAACATACAGCGTGACACGCACGCACAGGCATTCCTACTTGCTGCGACTTCTCGCTGACTCTACGTGGGAAAGAGGGGAGGGAAGTACCTGTAGAACGCCGCGTATTGTTACAAGTTACTTCCCTAGGTATACCAGGCCCCAGCGCAATGTAGAATTTATTATACCAAAATATATATATATATATATATTTTACTAGAGAATCACCGTCAATTAGTAGGGGGTTGCAGTAGGCGCAGTGGATAGAGCACCCGCCTCCCACCAAGGCGATCCGGGTTCAATTCCCGACGGTGTCAGTCCTAGAATATTTGCATGTGGGAATCGTGCCGTACGATGCCGCTGGTCGGCGGTTTTGTTTCGGGAATCTACAGTTTCCCCACCCCTTCAATCTGGTGCTGCTCCATACTCACATAATGTCACCCCTTACCAGCGCTAAAGACCTAGCTAGATGTTACGAGCTGACCAAAATATCTGGACCCACTCGACTTCAGATTTATCTCCACCCAATACAGTTATATGTATAATACACATCTTAATACAGTTGTACATAGTATATGTATACTTCTAATAA
This sequence comes from Medauroidea extradentata, assembly GCA_003012365.1. Taxonomy (NCBI): domain Eukaryota; kingdom Metazoa; phylum Arthropoda; class Insecta; order Phasmatodea; family Phasmatidae; genus Medauroidea; species Medauroidea extradentata. Next base: position 31,331 of record PNEQ01069823.1, on the reverse strand, counting down.
AACTATACACAGCTTACAGTTTTTCCTATTTTGCACATGAATATGACAAATAACTCATATTGTGGTTTATATTTAGTTTATTTTCCGATCCCTCCCGGTCTTCTGCGTCCTCTGTCTCAAGGCTCAGTTTCAGTCACAATTTTGAATAATTCTATTTTTTTTTTTTTTTTTGCTTTTTTGAAATTCGGTTCAGAAAAATATTAAATCTGCTGTCATACCGCAAATTCTGTTTATCGCGCGCTACAGTGCAGGTTTTTAGCTGTTAACGTATAATAAAAATAATAATGACGTATAATTAGAGGCACGAGTATTTCGTGTATTCATTTGGCAACATCTATACGTGTACCGGCTGAGGCCAAGTATACATTGGCTTCTAACAGTACAAACGTGTAGCACGTGATATCCTGAACTAGACTCAATACGCGAAATAACTGTGCCTCTATGTATAATGTATAAGTACGGCCTACGCCACGATTTGTATGACAATTTCTTTTTAAATTCATAATTTGCCGGAATGATAGCGCCATTATTATACATAACCAGTTTAATACCCTGTTTTTACTAAGATTTAACATTTTTTTCTTCTCAAAATAAAAAAAAAACAAGAACAATAAAATTCAACATGGCGACTGAAACTAACCCATATCGCCGTATATCATCAGGGAATCCGTAGTGGTGTGAGACCCAGGTATTCACGGGTCTTCCCTCTTTTCCTTCAACATTCCACTTCCCATTCATTTACAATTTCTGGCAATCGTGTGTCTTTAATTCTTTGTACATTCATACTTTCTTTTGACTGATGTTGTACCCTATATAGTTCTTTCTACATTCATCAGGCTCTGAATTTCTAAACTTCTCTCGTCTTGATTTTCTGGACGATCTTGTCTAGAAGTTTATTTCAGCCGCCAGTAATTTGTCTGGATATATTTTACCCATGGTCCATGTTTCAGCTCCATATGTTAGTGTACTATACAAGCTTGATTGATATATTTTTGTTTTGGTTGCGTTGATGATATTTCTTTTTAAAATTACAGTTACGGACAGCACTACACATGCCACTGATTTCACTTCAAGTCTCAGTCGTATCACTCACTATCCCAAACATTTGCAGTAGGCCTACCTGGTATTTTTGTTATACTCAACGCGTTTATTAATAATATTAATTTAACGCAAATGTACGCTTCCAAATACATTGGCTATTTAACACTTTAAAATACCTCGATTTAGAACATTCTCGTTTAACCAATAATAGTTTCCCTTTATTTCAGTCTAATCTTCTCTCTATAACCGCACTGTCGTCGGCACTCCCTTCGCCGCATACTTCTTGCCGTTTCACAGTCGCCACTAGTTGACCACTGCGCTACTCCCTACCGTTTTACGTCATGGTTGAATTTTTGAAAAATGCTTAGTAAACAATTGCCGATTTTCTGGAATTTTTTTATTAATACAAAAAATAATTTAAACTGATTTTATACATATCTACGCGTAGCCTGGGACATTTCTTCACTGTGAACATTTTTTTCGGTAGGTCTTTTGGTTTTCCCTTCTAGTTGAAAAACATTTTATGCAAATTTGGACTTCGACAGCTAAACAGTGTACATAACAGTACTTTAAAAGAATCGCAATGCATGTCTGCAAAACAAGACATATATTATACAAATATAAAAATGAATAAAGCAATCAACATTTTTGGCGAACCTCTTCTGCCGTAAAGAGGACGTGGTACACAATTCAACGCTAAAAGCATTAATCTATGACTGTAGGTTTCTTGCAGCCAATTTGCGAAAATTAATCAATAGCAATCCTAGACAATAGTTTTAGCCAACGTTTTAAACAAAATTGTTTCCAGTGTTACGAACTTCTGAAGCACAATCTCTGACGCTGGAACCTAGTGCATTTAACTGCAGCGCAAGAGATCACGCGTAACGAATTGGTAATTCTGGATAAATATTTACTCATAAAGTTGACAAATACCATTATCTAGGATTGTCATTTAGTATTTTATCTATATTGGCGTTGAAAAAAGCGTAGAAATAGATTGATGTTTTCAGCGTATATTTATCTACCACGCTCTCTTAATATGCTCTTGAGTTCAGCATACAGGCCTCCTGATTTATGGTTATTAGCTGAATAAAAGGTATCTTTGGCGAAGTGGAGTGTAGATTTTCGCCTTGTCGTTACTGTACGTGCGTGCTGATGGCAGCTTTGCAAGCACCACGCGGCGGATTGCCAGTCGGCACACACCTGGTCCTGCTGCTGTCCAGCTGAGCCTTCCCGTGATGCTGACACAACCCCGCCCCCCTTGTCAAGGTCTTCCCATGCGACCACAGTACTGTACGTACATCACACGCCAGGGTGTCGGGTATCAGCTAGCCTAGGAGCTAGGCAGACCGCATGAGTCTGCAGTTCGTGCCGTGCTGCTGGAAGAGGTGCCTGTTGCTGGTCGCATCTGCAGGCTGGTTGTGCGACTACATGATGCCCCGTATAGCTCTGCCATTGTGTTATACATGCAACCACACCTGTTACATGCACGCCGTCGAACGATTTACAAAATTAGAGTGCGTGGTAGATAAATAAACGCTGAAAACATAAATAGATTTCTACGCTTTTTTCGAAGCCAATATGGATAAAATACTCAATGGCAATCCCAGGTAACGGTATTTACCAACATTATGAGTAAATATTTATCCAGAATTACTATTTCGTTACGCGTGATCTTTTGCGCCGCTGTTAAATGCAAGGTTCCGGCGTGAGAGATTGTGCCTCAGAAGTTCGTAACACTGGAAACAATTTTGTTTAAAACGTTGGCTAAAATTATTGTCTAGGATTGCTTTTGTTTACTTTTCATGAAAATTGCCTTCAAGAAACCTACAGTTATTTATTAATGCTTTTAGCATTGAATTATGTACCACGCCCTCTTAAGGGGCCTTTATTTTCAGCTTGATATGTGTTGCCATTGTTCTTTTATTTGTTTACGAAACTTCGCATTAAATTTGTATACCTACAAGGAGAAAACACTTCAAACTACGTTACTTTAAGTTGAAAAAAATTCAGCAGGCTAATTAGAAACACATTTTTCGAGTCGTTTAAGACCATGTTCTTTAGTGTCTGCTGTTTTTTCGATAATTATTTTTTAAACTTAAACGACACCAGATATCAAAAATCTGTTTGGCGTTTTTTGTTTAAAATCGTTTGTGCTGTGATAAGCTAACTAAAAGAGTCATTTAACCATTAACCATTTATGTAGCAGTGATGGCTGTTTGATCTAGATATGTATGTGCCTGCTATAAAGAAGTTCGTTGTCAATTATAAATGCCATAACTACATAAAATTGTAAAAGCTGGCTTCCGTAGCATAGACGATTAGACGCCAGGCTACGGTGCGATAGGTCCTGGGTTCGAATCCCGGCCCGGGCATGGATGTTGTGATGTCCCTTCACATCACTTCACCCTCATTGTCTCTTACGAACCTCGTTGTTAAATGGTCGTGCAACCCTGTCACCTCACCACCTTAACTGTAAACGTAAGGTAAGACTTCTTTGATGGGTGGTCAAGATATTTGAAACTTTGTCCTAAATGCTCATTTTCAACATTTCTGGTGGCCTCAGCTGCAGCACTTGATCGAGTGTTAAGTGGCATGGAAAGGCAAGGCGTCGAGCAAATAACTAGAATACTACAATCGTTGATAAATTCTGAACTAGGTTCTTAACTCATCATAATTCTATGAGACTTTTTTGCTGAGTATATATTTTATTGTGGATCTCTATTTATACAGCACTCGGGGATACTATGATTTGCTTACGAGTGAAAAATTAAGAACTGTTTTTAGAAGAATAAGGGCTTGAAGCCACACAATCCATAAAAATGGAAAACTTTAAATTCTATACTTTTTTTAATATGATAATATCCAGGCCTCTATAATAAATAAATTTCAAAAATACTCACATTTTGATTTGAAAATAATTTTTTTATCCCAAAACCTCACGCGCAGAGCTTAATGGATAGTAAAATTATATTCAATTGAAAACGCGAGAAATTTTGGAATTCTGTTATTATAAAGGTCTAGATATTATCATGTTAAAATCGGAAAAAATACAGTTTTCCGGTTTTTTTTTAAATCTTGTGGTTTCAAGCCTTTATTTTTCTAATACAGTTTTGAATATTTTTACTCTGAAGTAAAGCATATTACCGCATAGTGCTATATAAATATACGTCCGCTGGTAAAATATCTACTCGGCAAATAAATCTCATCGAATTTTGATGAGTAGTTCAGATTTTATTGACGATTGAGTATTTCCAGTCGTCCGCTCGATATCGCACCTTTCGTACACCATAATAAATACACGTTTATTTCCCTTCGTAATAATCCCTTATGTTTTGACGTAACCGTATTATTTAGGCAAAACTTTTCGTACTTTCAACCCATCACCATTCTATGCAAAATAACGCTCGTCCATGTTTCGCCGGTGTCGTGTTGTTATTGTTATCAAACCTGTTCCCTTTTAGCATTAAAAAAAAATTAATAAAAAATCTCCAGGGCGTTTCCTCTCTCAGGAAAGTAGGAAATGAAGCGGTTGTGTCTCCCGTGCCCTTCACTCTACAATTTTTTGCTGCTTGTTTCAGCGCCAGGTCGAAAACTTGCCGGCCATGCAGCGGTCGGTCTGCAGGCGTGCCAACCCTGCAGCGACCGCTCTGGGCCTGGCCGTCACAGTTGGCAGGTGTGTGCGGATCACCCTCAGTTCATTAACCACGGGTGTTAATTATCGGCTTGTTTAATTACTACGCCAGGCTTACAGCAGTAAACATGCTCCCGCTCCCCCCTTCCACGGACCATAACACCCTCCAAACTGCCCATTTCTCCTCCCACCACCCTTCAACCATTCTCAATTAGCACGCCATCTCTCTGACACTGGTACTCAGCGCAAATACGTACGTCCAGCCCTTCCCTGTGTACTCATGTAGGGTCTGTTCTTTGTATACTTGAGCACGCATCTCTCGTCTCTGGACGAGTGAACTAGCCTCCGCTCCGTCTGCTACCAGCGAGCACGGAGGAATTGAACCCAGCACTTGGCAGACGGCTCTAGTGCAACTTACACGAGTCCACGAGGAAAGTACTAAGCCCGATACACACTATCTGTAGTTCTATACTCAATTCCTTACTTCTTTCTATTCATAAACATCGGTAGCGATTTTATACCAGAAAAGGGAAATTTTTTTATCATATTTTTATTTAAAGAACGGTTAATTTAATGTACAACGGTTCCATACTTGCTTACCTTGCGTCTATATAACTAGAGCAAAACTTAAAAAGGGCAGTCTGTTTTGCGTGGCAAAAACGTGAACCACCATGTTGATGTCCCTGTGACGTCACGATACTGTACATTTTATTGTATGTAACCAACGAGCTATATAGTTAACATAGAGGGGCGGAAACGATTCCAAAGTGAAACCCAATTGAACGGCTGTTTTGACCCTAGAAAACATGGCGAACAGCAGTGTGGCCAACATTATGTTGAAAATTCCGTCATATGTTCGCATAAAATCCGTAAATTCATAGCTCCACTATATTCCCACTAAACACAGGAAAAATGCCAATAATTATTGTAGTGTATTATACTGTAATAATGCTAAAATTAGCATAATCACTCTCGTCTCTAGACCGGATATAAGAGTCCGTCATTTTATCTAGGGTCAAAATACCACGTTCAATTCGGCTTCACATCAGAGCCTTGGAGATTGCTGTTTCCGCCCCTCTATGTTTACTATATAGCTCGTTGTTGTAACACACAAACTACAGCAACATACGTTCAGGTCGTGAAATTGTGTTAAATAAAGTAGTTTATTGCGGTAAAATCGAGTATGGCTTGAACTCCGAAAGAGTATAAATGTGTTTATTGTAGTTCCTTTGTGCAGCAATAAAATGCAATTTTACTCCGAATAAAATCTTAACTTTAACGCCGTCTGATAAATCAAGGCGTACTGCATGGTTTAACCTTCAAGACGAGATCTAATAGTCTGCTTTTAACGACAATGCAGTTTGCGACGATATCTCTGCCTGTAGTGTTTTTGGCTGTTCCACAGGGTGAGGCAACGTCATTAGCCAATAGGCGCGTTCAAGGCACCCCTGATTGGCAGATAATTCGAGGGGTAGGCGGGGTCTTGCGAAACTTGCCCCGAGATAGCAGCACATCTCTCAAATGCCGTTCACGAGAAACGTAAAAATTATTGATAGAAAAAAAAACTTTTAATTAAAACATTTATCTATATTATTTTCCCAACTCGCTCAACCAGGACGTTCGATAACCAGTCTGTGCCAGGTTTGGTTAAACAAATTCCTTATATTAGCGCAATAGGTTCACTTTTTGTACGCATGCGAACTTCATTCGGCTGACTTTTCTAACCCAAACTTGTGATTATAAACCGGATCTGAAACATTGAAATGAATCCGTAGTAAGTTATCGTCACTCTGGAATTTAAATTAAATCGACATAAACTCAAACCTATTACTAAACTCCTTTAAAATAAACACCAGTGAAATTTTTTTAACTGCCAAATCCACAACCACGCATGCCTTAACAACGGGCGAATTTTCAGAGCTGATTTTTACGTAACCGGTTTCGCTACATTTTATCAGTTTTTTAAGTCCGTGAAAAATTCCATTATACACAGTAGTGCCTGCTGGTGGGCGACGGCTAACCTAAACAAGTAAGACTACGTCATAAATGTGTTAGCCAATAGGAACACGTTTGCAATGTTTACAGCGACGTTTGAAAATTTGGCATTTTTAAAGCTGAATAATTTGAAAATTACAATGTTTACGGGGCTATTGCTTTGCCTGGCTGCATTTAGCATCGAGGTAATTCGGAAGAATCATATAAACATTAAAAAATTTTTCTAGGAATATTCCCTATAATGTGGCAAAACTTCTATGTTGCGTATCACACTCTATAACTGTTTACTAACAACTTTCGGTACATAATTAAGAAAAACATATTTCTGAGGTTGGTTGCTATAATCCATAAAGTAGATTATAACTGTAGAATTCCCGGAAAATATTTCATAATCAAAACACGCTTGCGATGTGCCAAATTAGTTGAACTATACTATATTATTTAAGTTTTGATAACTCCGGCAGTCGCGTGTTTAGTAGGAAACGAGAACTTCATTTCTATTCAAATCATATTGGTAACTCTGCTTGCGTACTTCGCATGCGCCGTGGTTGAAAGCGTGCATTGCGCATCAATATACACTACAATGAAACATAGGACGGACTCTATTTGCTTAATGAGGTATGGATTTCTGTCTGGGACCAGCGTTGTTGCGGTACACACTGCCTCAGTGCTACTTGCACAGGATAGGTACGGAATTATATACTGAATAATGGGTTGTGTGTATCGGGCTCTAGCGTCAGATAAGCGCCTTGCTCTGAGAGGTTACGAGACGAGAGGTGCATGAGCTAGATTCGTCCTTAGTTACTTGCACGCGCGCTCCAAAGCCACGAATGAGTTCGTTGTCTTCAGATGTAACAAAATTGAAAGCTGTGGCACCTTTATACTATCACATGAAATAGTAGCCAACTTCTCCTGCTAACATTTTTCCCTAAGTCTCTCTTTGGTAATGTAGGTATTCGAATTTGTAGAGTTTTGCTGAATTACGTTTTGATTATTATTAATTGGTTTATAATTGCAAAGTCTTTATAAAATGACATAAATATCACGTCAAGCTGTTTGCTGAGTAATGTACATCTTTTTACGGAATGTTTTCATAAAAATATGTTCTTCAAATGATTTCCAGCTTTTGCGTGTAGTGTACCTAACAATCTCGTCTATGAGTAGAAGTAATTTTCTGTCACATTAGCATAGGTAAATTCCTATAAGAAGCAGTGCACTGGTATGCCTCGTTTTACTATCACTTTGACCTATAGGTGTTGTGTGGCTCAACGTTGGTAATATTACGCCCACCATATCCACTTTACGAACGAATTGGAAACATATTTTTATCCCAACTAAAAGTAACTAATTTCGTCCTGACTCAGTATGCATACGAAAAGTGTCGCAGTTGTGCCGTAGAGAGCGTTACAAGTCGAAACGTAGTTCAGTTGGTTTCATTGGCTTCGGCAGGGCAGAGTTAGAAGATTGGCGAACGAGTGGAATTAATGTCGGTGGAGAAATGTAGGGTGAATTGTTAACCACTAGATGTACCAACGGCGTATTCCAGTACCCGCTTTGGTCTACTTTCGACGCGCACTGGCTGACCTCCCCGTGTTCCAGTTATCAGAACTCGCGGTGGAGCATTCTGATTATCGCGTTCTATTTGCGAGTCGCACTCGCCGAACGGAATTTTTACCGCTCCGTGTCCGGAAACATCTGCGTGTCAGTGCAAATATGGCGGCGGCAACTGGTTACGCAAACATGGAGAAAATGTTTGCTCGGGATGAAATCCAGCAATCATCTGTCAGTTTGGCACTTGAATAATGCATAACAAGTAACTTGAGGCGACGAAAACAAGGTTAATCTATCTTAGTGAGTGATAGATTTTTGGTCAGCACTCAACATCGAGGTCTTTAGCGCTGGATAGGGGTGACTTGAGAGGTGAGTATGGAGCAGCACCGAAAGAAGGAGCGGGGGAAACGGGAGATCCCCTAGAAAACCCGATGACCAGCGACATCGTCCAGCACAATTCCCACATGAGAAAATCGAACCCGGTTCGCTTTGGTTGGAGGCGAATGGTCTGACCATTCGGCCATCGCAGCCCCGGAAGGGGGAGGAGCCCATCCGCCATGTTTGGAACTGAAAAATGTTGTTTATTTCCATAGCTACGTATATAATACGGCTGTGGGTTGACCGACCATAACCTCGTTTCTCAATACACCTACAGAAACAGCTGATTGCACTTCGAAACAACTTCGCCATATTACTAACCGAATAAACACAGTGGGCTTGGTCTACTTTTCTCTCATCTCTAGTTGGAATACGCCATAAACTACCTCCTCCGCCGTTGCAGCAATCGACGTCCCAGTTGGCCGTGACCATCGCGTTTGTCGGGTCGAACACCCAGGAAGCGTCTTCCTGTCACGTGAGAGGAGTGCGTGAATAAAACATGCGCCATTCAGCAGCTGCGGTAGAAACACGAGCTCTGCGATAATTGCGAGCTATACTATAATTGCGATGCCGTAAACTTCAGGCCGTTCAGTTGTGAGCAATTCGTGATTATGTATTTTTACGAATTAATGTTAGTTCTGTTGACGTTACTAGTGCCTGCAGTGTTCCCTTATGGATAATTTTTAGCATACATAGTATTCCCATAGCGAAATGTTAGTCAAAAATTGTATTTTGCAGTAACTGGGTAACATACACCTGAACAAAAACCAACGACTTGCTGAAATGAAATAATTTACACTGAAAAGAGATATCACGGACTATTTGCTAAAATGTATAAAAATATTGGATTTTTACAGTACTGCATATATTATATTTGACATGTCTTGAGAATAGGCCTACTATGTATGTCCAAATTTGTTCAATAGTCTCTAGAAACATCTACAAAGTTAAACTTTTTCGTACAAATATAAAATTATTAATTGTTTTTCATTTGAACAGCATTTAGAACGGGGTTTCACCCCACGTGTTGAATTTTCTATTTATAAATCATAATATGTTCATTCAAGTTACTAAATATATTGTTATAGCGCTGTAACACTACACTTATATAACGCATTACGTAATGACTGAAAAGGAAAAAATATATTAATAATTAAAAAATAATAAGACAAGTAGCATCATCAGTGTTGATCATATGTTATGAATTCGTGAGTTTATAGCAACATAATTTATTTTACTAGATCGCGGTAGAGATAATTTTAAAAGTATATTCCTAAACAAGCAAACAATACAAAAAACACTATTCTGATTGTGATGCCACACCTTAATATACATGTATGTGCCGTACATATAAGGTAAGTACGTTATTATCGTAGACAGCGAGGTTATTACAAACGGTGAGACACGACGGATAATGGACAGGAACTGGGAGCGTACGATAATAGGCCATGGCCTCAAGAAACCATTCTAGCATTGACCTGGGGCGATTTCGAGAAACCATAGAAATTCTAAATGATGGTAACTGGAGCCGTCTGAGGTGCATTGTTAATAAATGAGCGCATGGACCATTACATGGCTGATAGCAATCATGTTTCAATATACGGGAGTATGTTTACGATATTTTTAATTGGTCATAATGGAGGGGGTTAGAATGAAAGTGAAGTAAGTTACGATTGCTTAGTTTTGCAAAATAAAGTGTTTTGCGTCGGGACTCTTAAAAAAAATTTAATGGTTTTCTTGCTCTGACTTATTAACATATAAACGAAGGCAGCCCTGACTTACTTCACTTTGTATTTAAACATGAGAAGTGAACGTTTAAGTCAATATGCAATAACCTCAATGTATTCAAACTAGTGACTTCTTCACTTTCATTCTAACCGCCTCTATTTAATTTTACTATTTTTTTTAAAGCGAGATTATGTTATGTGAGGCTGTTCTGTCTTATTTTCGTCTCGTCTTCCGCCGTAGTTATTTAATTTGACGGTGGCCAAGCGAGGGTGGTGCAATGGCAAAACGTTGGACTCGCATCCGGGAGGAGCCGAATTCGATTCTATCCTCCGGCCATCCTTATTTCGGTTTTCCATGGTTTCCAAAATCGCACCATGGGAATACTGGGATGGTTCCTGAACGAAATCTTCGACTGACATATCTTCCGGTTCCTGTCGTATAATAGTGGAATCACATAGGCGCGACAGAATCGACACAGCCGTCCTATATGACAAAATATGTCCGCCAATCAGCACCGAGGTTTCTCTGACGTCAGCTCGAAAGAAACGGCAAACGCGTTGCGAACTCCGAATAGAAATTATATCGATTTTATTCGCGTTGGAATTCAATTTTTGGACCAGATGTTGGTGAAACTAGTGAGCTGGTAGTTTCATTTTAAGAGAGATTTTCGTTGACTATCACAACTATAACAACAACGCAAATCACAACCTTTCTAAGCAAACTTGCAATTGTATCTTTATATCCACATTTTGGAATGCCGGTGGGTATTTACAATATACATATATTACAAATAAACAAAAAAACTAGAATACTGTTAACATATGCGCGGCTGTCGTACTAGAAGTTAGTATGTAGAGGTAATTAATTATTTACATGTTATATTTGATTAGTATTTGTCACGCGGCAGCCAAACTGTCGCAATAACGGGAATTTTTAGTGTAGCATCGCTTTTGTCGTGTCGCTCTGTCGCGCCATTGTGATTACACTATGAAGTGTGTAACAATCTCTAATGACCTCGCTATCGACGAGTCGTAAAGCCCAATAAAAAAAATTGTCGGTGAACTTTTTGTATCTTCAGTGCAGCAGAGCTGCAGTTCGAAATATTACTTTTGGCTGTATGACAGTGATAATTTTGCAAAAGCGTCTCAGGTTTACAAAAATTGTCTGCAATTTCTTAGTATTAAACTGAATTCCTTTAACTTCCTTTCGCTTATTTAAACAATGAAACCAGACTGCATGCAGTTACAGATGTATTTACAGAATTGCATATTTAAAATGTGGCTCGTTGCATCGGGATGCGTTTTATTCCAGTAATCTGTCTGTCGCCGTTAGTGTTTACATATGTTTTATTTATAGAGTAGCTGATGTCTACATCTTACTCTGTAAAAAAAGTGGACATTTACGCTTGCAAATTTGTTGGTACTTTTACAATTTTACATGTTGTGTTATATCTAACAACAATTAAATAAATGTTACCACTATTCCAAAAATGCCTAGCAATATTTTTAAAACACACACGATTGTATGTACACATACACCAGATAGTAGAATTAAAATAACATTTTCGAAAATGTGAAAATACACTATCATCATTTTGAATTTTGTTACCTTACTGTAAATTTTATTTCGGCTTTGTACATCACACAGTTTTTATTTTGATTTATATAATGTATCGGAATAGTGTAAAATAATTATGTATCGACTTTGTTATGACCTTACTATCGTGGGATGTGCATTCGTTAATATAATGTTTCTTTTCGTTTCAGGCATTACTCCAGCAAAGAGAGGCAGCAACCCGTGAAAGTAGTGGTGAGTATTATGTTACGTGTATGTCACGTACATTTGACTGGGTAACCCATACATATGTTAAAAATTTACTGTCAAGTACGGCTGAAGTTTTAGCCATTGTTATTAGTAGTCTACGTAGATCACATACTATTTTCAACTGACAGATTTTCTGCAGCATTATAGTCACAATAGATGGTTGTTAAATCTATCTGGTCGACTAAGATTACTTAATTTCTGTTATGTAGGACAGTTGTAAATATGCCGGGTAACTTTAAACAAATTAAGTACGGTAAACATATAGCAGTGGGGCTGAATGTGCATATTGATGGAGGTACGATCACATGGATGTAGGTTTCAAGAATAGATTTAATTAAAACTAAGTGAAACTGCTGGAGTTAAAATCGTTATTTCGGAAATTGTTTGGTCTGTAGAAAACCCCATACGTGAAGGCTGACAAAACTGTCACCTCTCTTTATGAAGAAACAAATTAAGATAGTAAGATTCCTATCGCATTGCATTCGTAAGATTTTGTTATTGATAATTGTTTATGAAAAATCATTTGTTTTCAGATCTAACGCCTGTGCGGGTATGCATCATATCTGGTACCCTACCATACTCGGAATTGTGTGTCATGCAGTAAGGGTTGGTTCACAATTAAACGCAAGCACAGGACATATAACAGTAGATATTGTACACGTCTCAGAAACCCTTCTGCAAAATTATTTCACAATTGAATTCGTATTTAGACAATAACATTTTTTGAAGAATTTTATGTTTCGTTGCTATGTGGAATACTACCGAAGGCCATTTGAACATACGTGAGTAGAATCGTTCTAGTTTATTTTCCCAATAGAACTTTGACCGGTGACTCTAAAATTTTATTTTTTGATAGTACGCAGTAAAGGTCAACGCGTGCCTCTCTTTTTGCACTTTACGGTTTCAGGTAGTATTTTCGAAGTTACAGAAATTTAAAATATCCGTTCGTAGCTATTTTGAGAGATCCAAAAATAATGTTTCTAACAAGTGTGCCGAATTTGTAAAACCACAGATGCATAGTTTCAAGTGTGTGTTCGTTTCGTAGACAAATATAATATGAAGAAGTTATGCGGTGACACGACGGGAGCCTTATTTTCACGAAAGACGTCAGATATTGACAAGAACTGCCCCGACATAAATTTCAACAGTAGAACTCGAAATTTAATACAATTTTTGTTCTGATGTCGCCGGCCGCGTCCATTGTCATCTTCATAATTTATTACATCTAACTTTTAAAAATACTAGGCCTACATAAAACTGTTAAATTCATGCATTACTACGGATACACTGCCTAATCTGAATGTGGTATTATTTCATAGCATATATTTTAATTTGCTTAAGTTGTTATTGAGCCACTAGATGTGGACAACAAAAAAAAAAAAGGAAGTATTAAAATATAATAAACTTTGATTTAAGCCTTATGTTTTTACGACTACTAAAACATATATCCATCTGCCACTTAGCGTACTACGTAAGAAACAGAATGTTGACAAACTCATTAATGCTCGTACGCATGCTACGTGTTGATGTAATGCTTACATGCACATATATGCTTACGCTAAGAGACATGTACAGCTGACTCGTGAACTGTGTTGCAGCGTGTTGGGAGATAGTTTTTTTTTTTTTTTTTTTTTTTTTAAGGATATTACTGAACGTGTGTTCCATATCTTTAGTCAAGAGAAAATATTAAAAACCATGCTTCTCTATTTTTTGTTTTCTGGATATCATGCTTAGAAACCTCAACATTATTAAAAACGCATTTTCTAGACTGCATTCACGTAAAAAAAAAAGACCAACCTGGACCGTATAGCAGAAATAGTAAAGCACGTGTTGGACTTTACTACACTACGAGTGCACGCAGTTTTCGCGCCCCGCGCATGTAGGCGATACTGTTATTGACGCACAAGCCAGTCTAGCTCTAATTGCCTTTCTTTTCTTCCGTCCTCAAACGTGGCATTTAGCGCCTGCTGTATAGGGTTTTTAAGTGATGGTAATGAATCCAGCTTTACGAGAAGCTGAGCGCTACGCCTCGTCTGCTCAGCTCGATGGCGGGCAATGGGCGCGTTAGTTCCGCTGCGCCGCGCCGGCGAAGAATGTTCGCTGTTCCCCTCCCCTCGCTCGCTCGTGAGGGAGGGGAGGGGGTGAGCCACATCACCGCGCAGACTGCCGACGACGGTTGACGTCGAGGCCGGGCGTCCTTGCGAGGGTCCGCGACCCTGCCGCACCCTTACAGCCGGCGAATGCCCGCTCGTCCAGACGGAATATGCCTGCTTCCCTCCCTTCCCCTCTCACATATCACTCTATCATTCGGGAACCATGGGTCCTTGGTGAGACCAAGGACAAGGCGCGTCGTCGAAGCACGCGAGGTTGGTATAGGTGATTCGGATTAAAGTGAACACTAAAAACGGCCTGGAAATTTATATTTTCAGCCGATTCGTATCTTTCCGCGCGTAACGTCTAACGAAGGGAAATGTCTAACCTCTCTGGACACGTCACTTGATGTTACGCGTGTAAGATAAATTGTGCAATCAGTAGGAATCTTCATAGTTTGATAAATAAAACTTTAATAATCCTGCAAAATACAAGTACACAGTAGATTTTATTTTAGTATTGTTGTATTTATGTTGGAAAATACACGGAACTATATTCGGCAAATCGTTGCCAACCAAACAAGCAGTAAGGGAACTATTGTTAATGTTGAATAATGTTAAGTTACGACTAGTGGTACTTTTCATAGGTTAAACTTTTAGTGCTCAATTTATCCCGAACGACCTATACTATAGTTATATATACTAGTTTATCGCAGATTAAATGTTTACTCTTTGCTAGGCACCAATGCGTGTTTATCTTTCGTTATTTGTGATTCCCCATTGTACTTGATCAGTGCTAACTTGGTGTGCCACTACTGCCCGATCGTAATATGTCTGTAAACCGATAAACCAACCGTATTTCAATCGTGCATAGCGCAGGATTCGACACTGTTTTGCAAAATACGTTGGCGCGAATATTCTCGCTATATTCCAGTATCTCTGGCTATAGTCAAACCCATGAACGAGTTTAATCTTATAAGTTGGTAAATGTCATTGCAGAAATTAAATCGAGTATTTTATTTTTGTGAATCAGCTATCTGGATGAGCGAGTGCGTTGAAACGATTTTAGAAGCATGGACGTAGCCTACGGGGGAAGGGGGCCGGGGGGTCGCTAGTAAAATGGCGAATTCGAATTTTTGTAGGAAAGCGAATCTGGTGTTTATTCGGTTATCAATCCTACTTGTTGCTACACATGGTATAGTAAATAATATACAAATGCCCTCAATTTCTCACCCGGAATCCGAACCTTGGACTTCGTGATCCGAAGGTGCCTTGTAGTTTGCAGGAGTGGGATGTTAAAAGAGAACTGTCGCTCCGCTTTGTAAAAAGGAGCGCCTGTGTAGAATTACTTCGGCCAAATAAACACGTTTGTGCAGAAAATGATATTAACTCTATACAGTATTGTAGGAAATACGAAATTTCCCTCGGGATGTTAACCAGATTTTTTTTTTTTTTTTTCATTTTCGTGTGTTTATGAACTGTAATAGGATAATTTAATCACCAACGTGATTTTCTCTTGAGTGTGTTTTGAACCGACTGAATCTCAACTCTCCACACGCTAAAACCTTGTTTCACTCCTCCACATCCCCTCCATACCTTTAGTTTTCCTGTTTAATCTTCATGCGATGCTATGTTCGGAATATGTTACGCGAAACTCCTCGACCGAGAAATGTTCAGTCGTCCGTGCATAAGGACGTACTTTAAAGTATTTTTCCCTCAAAAGTGGCTTAGCGTTCAAGAATTGATTCTAGATGTGGTGTTACAGGGTTGGATGCCGATGTAATTGTAGAATCCTCGTTATCAGGAGTGGAATGAACTTAGCGTCTATAATCTCATATCCGATAACTTATAGAAGAAACAGGTTTGAGAGAAGACAGAAGCGCGTTCAAACCTATATAAATATGTATAAATTAAAAAAAAAAAGTTACCTTTAAGTTATACTGTTCGAAAATTGAAGTCTTTGACATAGAAAAAGTAATTTTTGAACGATACATAAAACCCAGTTTACACCGAAAAAATAACAGTAACAGTTTAAATCACAAAATGTTAGTTACACAAATGTTATCAACAAATTCTGTGCAATGGTACACTATTTTATATAGCAATGTTGATAACAAATGTACTACTGGCATTCTTGAAAACACCACTGTTACTAACATAGTTCTCAAAATGATGAACGAATGTTAATCCACAATGTTGATGACAAAAATGCCTACAACATTGCGGATAACATTGCTAGTAACATTTGTTACCAACATCCTTTGATCTAGACGCCTTAGAATGGGTCGAGAAAGTAATGTTATCAACAGTGTTGCTAGGAAATGTTTCCAACAAAATGTTGGTAACAAATGTTTTAACATTTTTAATAAATTTTAACGAAGTTAATAAAAGAATGCTGGCAACATATTGTTGACAACAATTTTCGAGCATTTTTTCAACATTGTTAATAGTTTTGTTGAGAACATGTGTTATTAGCAATGTTATCGTTGGTGTAAACTAACCTTAAAATACAGCACAGCCAGTTACACGAAAAAAAAAAAAAAAAAAAAAGCCCATAGTTAAACTCAGCGCGACGAAAAGTTAGCTCGCCTGTACAGAGCTTGCAAGTGAAGGTTATGAGCTCTTGATGCAAAGCCTTTTTTTACCCTTAACCACTCAACTCCCTCGCATAAAAATAAAAACAATGACGTAGATAACTCGAGGATATAAGTGGCTCCCTTATCGCTACTCCCCACGTTTTTAGAGTAATGGGAGTTTAATGTACTAAATAGTGTTAAATGTTTAATGCCTGCGAAACTCGTGTATGACGCAGGCATAACATACACAATTTTTAGAAAGTTAAACGTCCTTTTCTCGAAAACCGTGGGATGTAGCATAATAGCGCAAGGCACTTTGTTGTGGTAAATTAGTAATACTACTTGCGTCAAAATTGATAAATCTTCTCATGTTCTGGAATATTTAAATTTTTTACTTGCACAAAGCGGTACCAACTGGTACTTAAGGCCGCGTGTTGTATTTATGCTGTTTTTGCGAGTTTTAATTTTTAAATCCTGAAAAGGAGCAGATGTCGCAAAACCGTTACATAGAAATGTTGGTAATTACTTGTACTATATAGCATAATTTTTTTCAAAAGTATAAGTTCTTATCGTTTTGACTAATTATCGACTTAACTCATTTTTCTTAAAGTCTATGATCAGTAAAAAATATAAAAACTTTTGTTAAAAAAAAAAGTCTGTCATATTGTACAAACCAATCCCAACATTTCTATGTAACGGTTTTACTATATCTGCTCCTTTTAGGATTTAAAAATTAAAACTTAATAAAATAGCATAAATAGCTACTAGTGACCTTAAGATTGGAAGGGGCTTATTTCGTCAATTAGAATTATGCATCGTTTAACACATCACGCCAAAACGTTAATATTCGTTAATATTAAACTCACTTCACATATTTTATTTTAATTGCATGTGTATAATACCTAAGTTTTTAAGAACTTGCAACTCTTTAAAGCGATTGCTGACCTGAAACTTGAACTTAATTGCAGTTTGTTTGAAAAAATGTTCTATAACGAAAATGTCACACTTGTCCTAAATATGTTTACTTACAAAATAAAAACACAGCATGCCGGACGATAACAGGACGATAACAGAATGGTTATTTCAAAACGGTGCGTGTGCTGTAAATATTATTTCGAAGCGTTACAACATAGTCGGAAAGGCTTTTTCAGACTACTGTCTCTCTAATGTAATAATTGGATGTATAGCAGTCAAAGAACACTATACGAGTGTACCCTTTTTTGACTCTACACTAACTTCTAAGCTTATTATTTGGGTCGGAAAAAATGCGAAAATGGGCATTTTCGCCGTTATTTTAGACGTAGAATTTAAAATAAGTAAATAAAACTAACCCTTGCTAAGCACGTGCTACGACGGGGTGTGATGTGCATGCTTGGGTTGCCCTCTTTTAGGCCTCATATGCGCCAAAACACGTCAAGCCAGGCGGCCATATTAATAAGGCACATTTTTTAATAATTATCTCAATTGAAAAGTATACACACGTGTATGTAAACCAATGTAAGTACTGTACTTGTTTAGTGCTATGGGTTAGAGGACTATTGCGCACTTTTTCGTACTTGGCGTTTATCGATTGGATTAACGTTCATGATTCTTATAGGTACTGTGCATCCTCACGCCACATTCCGTAATTTAGTGCACTATGCTATAGGTGATTCGGGATAAAGTGAGCATTCAAAAAACCCCTGCTAAAATGCTATTTTCAGCCAATTCGTATCTTACCGTGTGTAACGGCTAATGACGGGACGTGTCTAACCTCTCTGGACTCGTCACTGATGTTTGCGCGTATAAGATAAATTGTGCAGTCAGTATGAATTGATACAGTTTAATAAAATAAGGTTATTTACTTACTATATAAAATACAATTATGTCGACGTCTCTTGATTTTGTTTATGTATTGTTGTATTTAAATAGGATAACGCACGGCACTATATCGCGTAATTTCGCTGCCAATCATACAAGCAGTAAGGCAACTATAGTTAATGTTCAATTGTAAGCAGTAACGGCTAGCGATATTTTTCAAAAATCTTTAGTGCTCACTTTATTCCGAATGACCTATATGCAGGCTGACTCTTCGAGGTAACGTGGGCAAACTAAATGCGAAAATTATAATAGGATCGCAACAGAAATTTTCCATTAGCTGCACACAGAAAATAAGAATTACACTGTTTTAGGAGATGAAGTAGTTGGGACATCTGTGAAGCTGCATCTTGGGTAATAAATGCCTTTGGCGCTTTATCTCATGCTTTGTTCAACTTCTGGTACAACATTTGTGAAGTCAAACGTTGAACAGTAATTCAATTTTATTGGTATTGTACCGAGAAAGTGACTTAAAATGAATTTAAATAACGTCAATGCTATTGCGTCAGTTGTTGCTTTTTTAATTATTTTATAGAGTTTTTGCATGAAAAATATATTTTTCAACGAAATTGTTTTGCGGGTTAGATTCCTGGCCCGGCAATCTTAAACTCGGTTTGTTGTAGTTTTGTTTGAACACTCCAGATGCATGCTGAGTTTGTTCTTAACTGCAATTTGTAAAATTGTTTTGTGATTTTTACAAAGAAAAATCTGGACGCTAGACTTGTTCCCAAAGTTTTTTTAAACACTGAAAATATTTTTATAAAAATGTATAACTTAAAAGCAATTGGGCGGGTGTATACAAATACATTTATGTTTATATTCAATCCGTTTTTGTATGTTTCGAACTAATTTCTTAAACACGTGTACAATGTTCTTTTTCTAGTTAATATAAATTTTTTCTGCAACGATTTTTTAATTCTTTCTGATAGTACAAAAATTTTTTGCTAGGTATGACGTGGTGCCCAAGGTTACCTTATTTTATTTCTAGCATTCAGTAAATTGACATTAATTAAATTAATTCATTTAGTCCTTTAGAATATTTTACCCATTTTAATAATTTGCGTCATTATCTTTGTATAGGCCTACGTGTCATAAGTATGTTTTCAAGTGGTTAGACTGTTTTAGAAATTTCTAATGTAAGAGTAAAAATTATTTCACAGTGCAGGAGGCCACTGTCGATTCCCTCAACATTCCCTGCCTGTTTGAGTGAGGCATTGTTTGCGTCTCATGTGACGTCACTGCCTACCGTGATACCTACCAACGTTATTAGCCTTATTACGAGAAAAAGAGGGAGGTTACATGGAAGTTTGTGACTCACAAGGCGGATGTAATAATAAACGAGCTGGAGTAAGCTAGGTTTGCTGATTGCTCACGTCTATTATGACCTTGCTGTCTACGAGACGTGAAGCCCACTGAAGTGGGCATGTTACATAATTCAACGCTAAAAACATCATTGTAGTACGTTTCTCGAAGACAATTTGCAAAAAAAAAAAAAAAAAAATCCCACATGACAATTTTTGCCAACTGCCTGAAAAAAATTTTTTCTCGAGTGACGCATTTCTGAAGAACCCTCTCATACGCCGAAATCTCGTACATTTAATTGCGGCGCAAGAGATCACGTGTAACAAATGCATTGTTCTGGTTAAATGCTTGTTCTTGAAGTAGGGTAACATAAATTATCTAAGAAAGTTGTTTTGTAGTTTTTCTATATATTGACTTTCAAAAACGTGTAGATTTCAGTTTGTGATTTTAGCATTTATCTACCAACACACTCTAAATACAGGTCCTGGCTGACTCCCACATCCTTTCCACAGTGTGCCTTACCAAAGCATTGTGCTGTTCGAGGGCTCGTAAATACCAAATAAATAAAAATATTATTAATCATTTTCTTCGTTGTTCTGTCTTCAAAATTTTGTACACTGTGCATTCGGTTACACTTCGTTGTGTTTCTAGTTATGTCTATGGTTTACTGTTTTTTTTTCTCTTACCACTGGCGCGTTTCATCTGCTATAGGTGCCGCAGGGCAAATTCAACCTTTTAGAAACGCAACTGTTGCAGAAATTGCACTGGAAATATTGCATTTACTACGGTTCTATTATTTAGAATAAAACATTAAAATGCAATTGCAAGGTACCGTAAAGGGGAGTTACTTTACCTAATTTGGGATTTACTTCGCACCACATATTTCTGTTTCAAATAAAATTTTGTAGAATATAAAATTGTTGAAGACTTTGCCGTTGATAGCTTTGACAATGTAAAAGAATGGAGGGTATCGTAGAATTTTCACAGGGAATGAAATTAACCTGTTGGGTGCAACTTATTACTAACTGCCCCTACAAACGTCGTTTTGTCACATAAAGAAATTAAAAATATTTACTAAACAATAGCAGTTAGGAGTGTAGAAAATAGATAAAAACCTGTTCGCAGACCTACCGAATGTATATACAAAATTTCGTTGAAATCGGTTAAGCAGTTTCGGAGGGGTATGGAAACAAACACTGTGACACGATAATTTTATATATTAGATTCTATGGTGATCATAAGTGCTGACTTTAAGGGATATGGAAAGGTACGATGCCGAGCGGACTGGAATACTCAATCGAGCAATCGTCAATAAAATCTGAACTGCTCATCAAAATTAGATGATATTTATTGCCGAGTAGATATTTTATCACTGGGCGTTTATTTATATAAATAACACTATGCGGTAGTATGATGTACTTTCGAGTAGAATATTAATAATAGTTTTTTTTATAAAAGTAAGGGCTTGAAATCACAAAATCTATAAAAATGGAAAACTATCATTTTTATAATTTTTAGTGTGATACTATCTAGACCTCTATAATAACCGAATTTCAAAATAATCTCGCGCAGAGACTTTTGGATAGAAAATAAATAAATAATAACGCGAGTATTTTTCAAATTCTGTTTCTATAGAGGCCTGGAATTTATCGTAATAAAAGTTATAAAAATGATTGTTTTCCATTTTTGTAGTTTTTGTGGTTTAAAGTCCTTATTTTTATAAACACAGTTTTATTTTTTTTTCTCGTAAGTAATTCATTCTACAGCATAGTGCTGCATAAATAAACGCCCGCTGATAAAATATATACTCGGCAATAAACTCTCATCGAATTTTGACGAGTAGTTCATATTTTATTGACTGTTGAGTATTCTGGACGTCCGCTCGACATCGTCCTTTCCATACCCCTTAACGCGAACAACATATACGATGCTGTCGAGCAGGGCCCAGGAGTTGATAGAGAAGTCACTCTAGTGATATTGGACGCTTGAATACTTTGACTCAGCTCTCTGTTTGCTCGCCTCAAACTGGAATTTTGTCCTGCCCACCGCACCCTCGTGACTTGTTAAAACCGCCCGTAGAATCACGCTCGCGTGACTCGCGAGCAACGAGGTCGTCCTCTGAAGCGCATCGTCGCCGCGGGAGCAGAGGGGCCGCCGCCTCCTGGGAGGCGCTCCTAATATCTGCAGTCTGTTTCTGCCTGCGCTCGGTTTGTTTTGTTTGGCGAACCTCGTGAATAAATCGTGGCCGGACGTCGTGTTTGTGTTCTCTCGTCATCTGGATTCTGCA
The DNA here is from genome assembly GCA_003012365.1 of Medauroidea extradentata. Classification (NCBI taxonomy): domain Eukaryota; kingdom Metazoa; phylum Arthropoda; class Insecta; order Phasmatodea; family Phasmatidae; genus Medauroidea; species Medauroidea extradentata. The sequence goes on along the minus strand of PNEQ01069823.1, from coordinate 9,068 downwards.
AGGAAGAGGAGTTGGGAAAACAGTCTGCTTTCAAGACCAGAGCGTTAAACACAGTGTCCTAGGGAGAGTGAGTTGTGTGTTTTATCCTGCACCTTCATGCTGCTTGCTGCATACATACTTGTAACAATAATCCGGTGTGTTAGCGTGACTAAAATATACAGCGCTCTGCATTTTCCCCAGTACATTTAAGTATAGGTGCACATTGCACGTACAGTTCCTCTTATATGTGTTTCTTCATACATGTATACGGCAGTTAAAAGAATGTTGCTATTGGTCGCCTGACCATGCCACCAATTCAAGCGGTATGCTAAGCTACGGCAGTTACAAGTTCGTTCGAAAATTGCCCAGAGTATTTGCGCGACTTTTGCTTAGGAAATAACAATCAAAGAACTTTAGACGTGTGCATACACATTTTAGGTCCTACATCAGTCTTTAAGGGTCTCGCCCATCACCCGCTTAAAATGCGTTCCAGTGTGTTCGTACATACGTTTAGTTAACGCAACTAGTCAACATGTACCAATTGTGCCAACGTAAATACACTTCGAACTATGTCGGAAATGTAGTTTCAAAACCACACTTCAATTAAAAAAATCGATTCAGAACCCTTCGAAATGACTAAAACAAGTTTTTCAACCTGTTACATCTGATAAAAACTACTTGCGGAATTCGTGTGAAACTATGCTCTAGAAACATGATACAGTGGCTTTTGCTTGAAACAGTTCACCAATTGTAAGATGGTGTCACCACTGGAAGTGTCAGACGATACCATTGCACGTCGTTTAGTGTCTTACGGTAGAGGCGATACCGCAGCAGACGAACCAGTCAACATCGCCCTTGGTACCGTGCTTCACTCACACAAACACACGGCCAGGCGCTATTTTCTCTAAGCCAAAAATGGCTGAAATTGATGTTTTATTATTATTATTATTATTTTGAAACCATGGTGCAGAATATTATGTAGGCGCGTGCAGTACACCTTTATCTTTAATATTACGCGATGAAATAATAGTTTGCACTGTGATATAGAGGCGAGCTATAGGTGATGAGATTGAACACCAGTTCAGTGTGGTGAGATGTAAAGCGCGTGCTGTGTCACCCTTAGCACTCCTCACTTCTAAGCCTTCGGACGCACGAAATAAAAGTTTAACTAAACTGGCAAGAAGAGGTTCGTCGTAAGCCGTCTTTTGCGGTTTCTATTGACAAACTACTGCTATATTGGATTTTACTCGAGTCTTGACAGAAAAACCCAAGGGAAGAGATATAGTTTTTTTAATAGCGCGGGGAAATACTGTCAGTATTTTTACAAGTCCGTAGTAAATTTACGGAACTAATTTACTTAAATTACCATGTTCTCAGGTACGTACGTTCAGAAGAGAATATTCCCCCCTCTGTTATCCTATACCTAGCCAGGCTGTGTTTGCGAGACGTCTGCTGCGGAATTATAGGCTACGAAGCTTGGTGCGGTATGCTTATTTGTAATTGAAATATCAAATTAAGATGATTTATATTGAGTTGTTGGCCCTGATAGCTCGCATGCATGAAGCGGCGAACATTAGTAAGTAAGTTCGGCCGACATGCTAACTAGTGGTTACAGCCGATCGATGTAGGGGAGGAGGTAACGTAGCCCTGTAATTCAGCACGCCGAATTTGTTCAGAACCCTTGGCTTGCTTTTATACGGGCTAGGAACTTGCATTGAAGGATCACGGGCCTATGATGGTTTATTACACGACAGTTCTAGAAATAATACTGTTTATTTATCTTGCTGGGATTGCATTACTTTACACGACACTTTGTAAAGTTCAAACTTCTGTTGACGAGTGAATTACGCGTTGATGTCTTGTAATGTAAGCAAATTTGTAGACTGTTTTGTCAATAACTGTTTCTAATAAAATATACTTATGGTCTCAGACGTGAACTGTTGGTTACAGTGAAATCTATACGCTGGATTTATTACTTAAGCGCTGCTATGTTTGTGACAAAAATTTACAAATTTACTGAAAAGAAGTAATCAGGACTTCAAAAATGATACCTTTATTGTAAATAGCATATACTTCGAGGTTATCTCTTGCTTGGCACAATAGCTTCTACGCGTGGCAGTGCTATTTTTAGATTTACTTGCGTAATCTGTGAAGGTCACTTCCACGATTCGTCTTCCGAGGAAGACTTTCATAAACTCATTACTCAGAATCTTGTGTCTGAAGAACAATGAAGTGGTAAAGAGATATCAGTAACTTCAGTTTCTCTCTCGGCTATTATTTCATAAAGTGTTTTTAAATCATAGGTAATTTTCACGTGAGTAGGGTGTTTTAGTACTTTAGATCAATTACGCATACGAAGTAGTTTGGATTTATAGCAATGAAGAGTTTTGTCCAAAATATTAGTTAGTACTTGTTGAATACAATTAAGCTACATGAAAAGGTATGTTTATAACTACATTTAGAGGCGTCTTTCAGAATAATTATTTTCAGCACCAAATCTGGTTTTAAAATTGCAAATTGTTATGTAAACGAATTGGCAGGTTTGGTAAGAGTTTATACGAAATTTTATTAACTTATGTGCTTGCTCGAAATGGTTTAGAAGTAATTGGACGAGGAAAATTGCTGTTTGTAACCTGGAAATGAAATTAATGTTAGTTGTAAATACCATTTATATGAAGAATAAATAAAAACTGACGAAACTGCGCGTCAGATTTCGGAATTGAGCCCGGTTTTGTAAGAGCTGATCATGGAACGTAATTAACTTAACGTTTTTCATTTTAAAAACTCCATTAAGGTAAGAGTAACGCTTGTAGACGAGGCATTTGAAGAAAGTTGCTTATTTTAACTGCTTTAAGCAGTTATTTTCAAACTGTTCATATTTTGCGATTATAAAAGATGCCACATCTCGCCTTTTATATAGAAAAATTGAAGAGTGGTTATTGTACTTGAAGTAAATAAAACCTAGTTGTCAAACTATGTAAAAGTATCGGACGTAAGGCGTTAAAAAATCAAGGTTAAATTTTAAAACTGCGATGAAATATCTGCGCATATAGAAACGATGAAATATTTGTCGCTTGAAAACTAAACATAGGAATACAATTTTCTCGCTACCATAAAAATACTTAAACGTGGGACATACATGCCATGCATGGCAAAGTTTACGAAAAAAAAAAGCCCAAATTACGGTTATTCATAGCGATACGTAACACGTAGAACGAAAGATAATGGGGCAGCTAACTTTGGAATGGAGTTGTTCCACAACACGTTATCATAGCCTACTGATACTAATGTAGGCCTACAACAGTACGAACTTAATAATGGTTCTACGTTTCGTAAGTTAATCAGGAAATCTCTTGCTATTGCCACCCATTATGCGTGCCGAAATTTGAAAGTGGCGAAGCTCTTAAATAACCACAGTTGGGCTACATCAGAACGCTTCACTATGAGTTACCGCTTCACACAGGGCTTATCTCTTACATCATTTATACACGTGTTGAGTACCTGGTTAAATTAAAATCGGTAATTGTACTGTTAAGTCTAGTTTACCGATGGGGCACATTTCACACAGGATGAACAATTAATCAGCTCAATGACAGAGACTCTTTCTTGACTAGCGTGGTTTATCTGCTACTGTTGATGGCTGAATACAAACAATGCCATCTGAATTTCACTGATTTGCTTCTGCAATAGTTATTATTTTGTTAATTTTTTTTTTCAAATATTTCTTAACTGTTTACTCTGAACCGTTTACTCTGAAAATACTGGCAATAGGACCAACATGCATGTTAAATTTTTCCTTAAAATAATGTTAGGTGTTAGCCCTGTGTGTGGCGGTAACCAATCGTGAATCACCCTCAGTAAAGTTATTCTTTAGAATGCTGCTGGGGACATAACTTGAAAGTAACACGAAAAGAGGTAGGGCTCGGCATTTATTTTACAGTCACCTCGCTTGACGTGTAATTATGTACAGCTGATTGGCTGAGGCTGTAATGCAGCCTCCCGTCGTCCCTTCGCCGAGTATTGGATTGTCATAAAGCTTCTTGAAAGCTTTACATATAATTCGAAATTTATCTGTAGCACTGCATCAACAAAAACCAAGATTATCAATATACATGTAACATAATTTACTGAATGTTTTAGTTACAACAGAATTATTTATAACAGAAAGTGAATCTGTAATGCTATTTGAGAAGTAAACATTCAAAACCAGACATGTTTAAATTCCGAAAATGAGTTACAACACTCTTAATAAATAAACGCTTTTACAAGCTCAGATTCAATAATCTAAATGCAGATCCTATTGAAAAAGTCATGTTTCTTCTTCTTACATTCTTCTACAACTAGTAAAGGTGGACATATCTTGTTTTGGAAATTTGGTCCTCATTTCGAAATTACTAGTTGCTCATCCAATTAGATTTGCTGTTTTGCCTTCAATACAAGACACAGTCAATTGAAAAAGAACTATGTGACTTTACATGTGACTGAAGTTTTCAATCAAATTACTATAGTTGAGTATATGCTTGGAAGTATATTTTATTGACAAGGGCGAGAGCTGAGAGCCATGCTAAGTTCCTTAAAAGTTCGGCATCAGTATTATTTTTTGCTTTTTTGACATCCTGAGAAGATAAATCCGCAATTATATAGGAAATTCTATTTACGTTGTGCCACATTACGAACTTGCGATTTAGTTGTTGACGCTCATAATTAAGCTGCAAGTGCAGTCAGTTCAGAAAATTTAAAATATAAAAATACGCTAAACTTAATGTGACCTAATTATACGTCAACTGTTAAATCGTATTGTCTCTACTGTAGTGCTAGTAAAATTGAACTTGTTGTAAAATTGCAGATTTAAAATTTTTCCACTCAGAATAAAAAAAAATGTAAAGTTATAATAGTCTTATATATAGGTGAGAGGGTTTTACGGTCCTTTAAAAACGAGGTCTTACTAGCAGATGAGGGTGAAGTGAGGTTAAGGGACAGCACCACAGCTATGCCCGAGCCGGGATTCTAACCCAGGACCTCTCGCACCGTAGGCCGACGCCTACTAATCGACTGCGCTACGGAGGCCGGCTGTCTAATATAGAGAGTGAATCCGAGCCTTAAGGGGGCCGCCTAACACGCGCTTTAAATGCGTTGTAGCGTTTTCGCAAACAGGTTTTTTACGAAACTATTCCACATGCGGCCATTGTGTCAACGTACGAAAATAAAACACACTTCGGACATGGTCTGAAGGTCATTGTTAAGACACCATGCTCTTCACAAGCATGGTTTCTAAACCCTCCAACATTGCTAAAAGTGGCCTTTTCAGACGGCCATTTTTCAAAATGTAAAAAACCGGATGTATGAGAAATACAGATTGAGACGTGCACTAAACTTTGTTACAGACGTTCCACCAATAAATGTTACGTGGTCACTGCTTAGTGTCCCATAGTAAAAGCGGTTCGGCGGGAATATTTTGCTTCAAGATCGACCTTACTGCTACGTCGCTTTTTGAGGCTCTGACGTGCAGGCAGACGGCGCCCTTAATTACTGTATATTTATTGTGAAACTCCTTTCGTCAGAAGCGTAACTAGTTGTTCGTGTATTCTTTACAAGCATAACTAGTTATACGTGTATTCTTTACTGTATTTAGTTGACCATGAAGTGAAGTATTGAACTGCCGTCCTGGAGCCGCCAGTGCTGGAATGTTTCAGTCCTGACAGGGGGCGGAGGATGCGGGGTAGCTAGCGGCACGAGCCAGCCTGTCAGGAGATGTCCTCCCGCTGCGGTGCTACTAAGTAACTTATTACGAAACCTGTCCCGGCCCCGGCGCTGATGTCGGTCGTAAACTATTATCTTATCCACTCGGCGCGACCAGTTGGCGGGCGATGCAACATTCCAGCATCCACGTCGACCATGCTAATGGCGTAGTGTCGCGGCCGCGATCATATTCCTGCGTGACTTTCGGAAGCGATGTGGGCGGGGCTCCGGCTGCTGGCTCGACGAGGCGGCATAGGCAGTCCACGGTTAAGAGGCCTCCCTAACTGCACTTGAAATGCGCTGCAGCGAGTTGCGATTATTCTTTTTTTGACAAAACTATTTAACGCGCATTATATATTTATGTCTACGAAAAGAACACACACTTCGGACCCTGTATCTGTAAAAATAACAACTATATAAACAAGCGTTAGACTTTGAACCACGCTGGCCCCAAATAAAATAATGTGGTCACCGCTTAGAGTCCCATAGGGAAAATGATAATAGTAAAGCACTGCACGTCAGCTGAGTAGCTTGCGCAGAGAGGCGATAGTACGTTACATACGTCGGTCAACGCCAACCTTACCGCTTCTACCTCACACACAAACACAGCCTATCTAGGGAGGCCCCTTAAGAGAAGTCTCTAGCAAGATGTATTCTGTAAACTCTATGTTTGCGCCTATATGTATATGTCCGTAAATAATTGTTCTGAGAACATAGTTTGTTTCCAGGACAGGTAAAAAAATATCCATAGATGGCATTTTTACTTTATTCCTGTTGTGTGGGATGTATAATGGTTGGTTAGAATTTATTGGTTTCTGGACATACGCCATTGCTCAAGTTTTGCTGATGAAACATGTGTTGAATGGCAAAGTACAAAAAGGAACAAAAAACAGACATAAAAACACACAAGAAAACAGAATAAAGCAATCCCAGAGGAATTCTGTCAATTCAGTTTTTTAAATTTTTTTTTTTAAATTAGACAATGGCGTATGTCCACAAACCAATAAATTCTAACTGTAAACTCCCATTGCAACAAACATTTAAAAATCTTATAATGGTTGGTATTGGCTTGAAGGAATTACTGTGTGTAATTTACGCACCCAAGTGTCGACAAAATCCTTACTGGCCATGCTTATGCACGCGCAATATATGTTCACGTGTTTATTCATGCAGCAGTGGTAAAATTAGTAATGCGAGCTGTAAACTTCACAGAAGATGACCACACAGCTCTGTTGGATATTCTAATTGCATTTCGACATGAATTTCTGTCCTTAGATTTTGTAATAAATGAAGAAGTTTTGATAGGCGTTGAGGAGAAGCTGCCACTACGTAGTTATGGAGTAAGTACTTTTATAACTTATTAATTAACAATTCATCGTGTCACCAAGAATAGCGAACTGGCAGCTACATATCGACACTGTGGTAAGTGTGATTCCATTCTTACTTGCTAACATGCTGATTTTCAATTTTCATACATCAAGTCATGTCAACTTTATTGCAAGACACAACCAACTCGGACGTAATAATAGATAAATTATAATACGAGAAATATCACGCTTTTATTGTATCAGACAAGATAAAGGCGATCTGTACTGGAGTAGTCCGTAACGAAACCATCAACGAAAATGAAGCATACAGTATAGGTTTCCATGTAAAGACATCGCTCACTGGTAAATGGTTTGGTGAGGTGAAATTTTCGGGAAACATTAAGGTGTTATTGTTGGGTACTGTAAACAAAAACTTACATTTCAAGACACAACAGTAAGTATGGAGCTACTGCTTCGCTTCCAACGCATTTTCATCTCACTGAAAAACGAAGACAATTTAAACTAATTTCTTTAATATGAGCTGAGACTATTCCCTCTCTCTATTCAATGAAAGAAGTACGCGAAAATCTAATCAAGTGGCTCTGTATGACTTTTATAAAGAAAAGATTAATGAATTCATGTCAAGTGATTGCCTTTACATTATAGATTGTATACTGTATAGCCGGCGAATAACACGTCCTGTGGTGTATGCAATAATTATGTGTCATGTTGTTCGACATCACACTCATAATTTTGTACATCTTGGCACAGAATCTTACTTGATGGGTTACCACTTGATGGCTCGTAGAAACGAGAAGAGTGCACGCCAGTTGAGTGAGTTGCTCCTAGAGGCTAGCGTGAGGCGTGATGCGCTTGCTGTGTCGCCCTTACTACTTCCGCGCTTGCTTCGAACACGCAAAATGCATTCCCCCCAGGCGCTCATAAGTTAACAAACCAGATCCCGGGCCCCCATTAACTATCGCCACATGTTGTTTTCACCGACGCAGCGCTTGTGCAGAGCATGTTAAAGGGGTCTTTTATTGCAAGTATGTGAGTATTGAATTACAATAACCTGACGCAACGCAGTTGCAAATTTTGCGTTTCACCCATAAAAAGCTATATTTAATCGCTGCCCCCGGGTCCCTGGCTCGGTATTTAATTCTTCCTGAAGAGGTTGCTGTAAAAATTGGGAAGGGAGGTGGTGTGTTAGCTTGTTGGCATGAACAACTATCGTCGGTGTGTCGGGGATACGAATCCCGTCACTGGAACCTACAAGAAACTGTGGCAGCTGGAACTTGAGACCGAAAATATTTTTAAATCCGCTTGTTTCAGTGCCTCACGTGCACATCTGGTGCTCTAACTAGGCCTACTTGGTAGTTATTGACACAGTGGTCTTTGTGCAGATACGTCTGCAATTTGACCAATCAGAGCAAGGTTACTGCGACACCTCGGGTCTGTGATTTGCTGGTAGAACCCCAAGACGTGTGAGAGTTAAGACCATGCTCTCTAGTTTCTACTTTTTTCTTGCGATATTATTTTTTTTTTACCCCTAAACGAGAGCTTATATCACACATCTGTCTAGCAGTTTTGTTAAAAATCGTCTTCTCCATGTTGGCTAATTTTTTTCAAGGCAATAAATACAATGGTTTTAGCTAATTACTTAATCAACGAAATTTCGGTTAGTTGACTTTTTAGTCGAAACCAGGTAATGTCTTACTTTGAAAAAAAAATAGCTATAAATGCGAAAACAATTATAAACAAATCTGCCAGACAGATATTTAAATATGCTCTCGTTTACGTTTAAAATAATTATTACTGCAAAAACAGTACAAACTAAAGAGCACAGCCTTAAGGGCGTTCAAGTGGGGAAAAATTCATAATTTTATATTTGTATAAAATAGTGTTAGTTTTGTAGACATTACTTCAGAGAACATTAACATCTAACGGAAAAAAATTAGCTCATCTAGTTTTCCCGTAATGTCACTTCAAAGTCAAAATTTGCATATTTTTACTTCATACAAAACTTGAAAACCAGTAAATATA